>JAOEHX010018535.1:0-11040 GCA_025448015.1 Bolborhynchus lineola | reverse complement strand
CTGTATGGAATTCAAGGGGCTTTATGATGACCTTTCTGTTTCTGTTCAAATAACAAAGGGGAAAGAAAACCCTCGTCAGCTACCTGAAAGTCTTCCCTTTATATCCCTGTGTGTCCAACAGTCAGAAACCTACTAAAACATTATAACATTGTTCTGTGTGTGTTCCTTTTTCTTCCTTCCATCCATCAACAAATTTAAGCTTCTGCCCTTATCTTTTTGGTTGCCTGTGCCTTTATTGTAAAGGCAGACGCAGAGACAGCAATCTGTATTATCGCTGCTTCTTCCACTAGAAAAATACCATGAAAAACGTTCCCTTGCTGCCATCGTGTGGTCCATTGGATTGTTTCCTGCCAAGTATACTTGCGCTAGGGGAAATACTGACTCCTTCAGCTTTCTCAAGGCAGAGTCTTAGAAGTGGACTTAAAATGGGAGCAGGATCATTTACCTCCACTTCTCTGTGATCTGTGCAGAAGAAGCTTACGATTCTTAATTCAAAATTTTTGTTATAGTTTCTAAAGTTCTTAGTCTTTGGATTGAAATGAACTCTTTGCTGCGTGCACTTGATGTTTGGATCCTAATACTGGTTTTGGTTTTCTGTATATCAGGAGTACTAGTGTATTGCTATTGCTCTGTGTGACTCTGCTTCCACTTTAAATTGACCTGATTTAAAGCTGTGCCACAGGGGATTTTCTCCTTTTTATCCTGTTACTTCCCACCTACTCCTCTCTTTTCCCCCCTATGTCACCTGTTCACTGAGATAGATCTAGGAAGTGACCTGGCTGAAAATAAGTAATTTTCTGCTGGATCTTCATAGCAGTTCTGGTATAAAGGAAATAAAAGGAAATTCAAGGCCTCAAGTTGGTGCAGAATTCAGTCTTTCCCTACCAGTTTTCAGGCAATAAGCCCATAGTTTGATTCTCTTATAGCAATGGTAAAACTGCTACCTAAATGGATGCAAAAAATGAGGCCCCAAAATAGGTTAAAATGAGTAGCCACTTTGTCAGTTCAGAGTTTGCTTTGCATTGTTTTCTACCATGCAATTAATCAGGCTCCTGAGAATATTCCTGTCAGTAAATTTGGTATCTATCTTAAGAGAGGTGAATTTCTCTTAGAATATATATTCAAGAGATGATAAGAAATCTGGAGAGGGACTTTCTACAAGGGCATGTAGGGATAGGACAAGGGGAAATGGCTTTAAACTGAAAGAAGGGAGATTTAGGTTAGATATTAGAAAAAAATCTTCACTGAGGCTGGTGAGACACTGGCACAAGTTGCCCAGAGAAGCTGTGGCTGCCCCATCCCTGAGAGTCTTCAAGGCCAGGTTGGATGGGGCTTGGAGCAACCTGATCTAGTGGAAGGTGTCCTTGCCCATAACAGGGGGTAGGAACTAAATGAAGATCCCTTCCAACCCCAACCATTCTATGACATAATGATCCTTTTAAGGTATTTGCATGGATGTTTGTACAGTTGCACATAATGAATTCCAGGTTTTTTTGAGAAATTCTTAAGCTTCTATGTGGAAAATCCAGCTAAAGCAATGTGGTCTCAACTTTAAATGGAAAAAAAAAGTGGCTCCCCTAAACAAAAATAAAGTTTAAGTGTCTGAAGGATTGTGAAAATTTACATAAATAGGGAAGCATGGAAAAAATATTGTGAAAGGTGATGAGGAAGCACCAGATGGAGTTGGAGGAAGGATGGGACAGCACTGGTTGGAAAAAGACATTTGAAGTGATTGATTCTTAAATCCAAATGCTGAGTGAAACTGCACAAAATGTGCACTTGCTGTTTCAGTCTGTCTATTCTTGGTAACAGGACCCTGTATCCCGTCTAAGAAGATCCTGCAGATAAATGAGGTTGCATCAAGGGGTCATTAGGTTTTGGGTTCTTACTTCACTGTTGGGCATTTCTTTGCATGTCAACAGCAATGAGAAAATGCCAGGTGCAAACCGCTACTGGATGTCATGGTAGAGTGTGTCTGTACCCTTCCAAGATTTGTATCCCCAGTGGTCTGGCTGTTAGATGTGTCTCACCACACCCCCACATCCTTTATAGCACAGCTGCCTTAAGGTCCATATGCACTGTGCATCTTCATCCTATCAGAGAAATTGATCAGTCAGCTTGTTCCTATGCTGTGAGTGTCCAGCATCCTCATTTCCCCTCGTGGTACCCTGCTGTTTTTTCAGCCTCTGGTGGGAAATTTAAAGATGCCATAGTTGAGGTTTCTGGATTAGTTTAGTCCCTTCACTTACATATATTTGACTGCCCTGCTTACATTTTATGTCCATTTTTTTTGTTTTGCCAGTGAGCTGGAGGCATTTGTTGAGGACCTGAAGAAGGACTCCAATGCTTCCAGCAAGGCAGTTACACTGAAAGATGTTGAAGATGGAGCCTTTCTTTTGCGTCAAGTGGGAGAAGCTGTTGCCACCCTGAAAGGTGTGTACTCCTCCTTTTTCTTTTGGTTCTTTTCTTTCAACCACAGTGGGTGAGACTAGTTTTTTGGAATTGATCTGAGAGCATTAACTCCCAAACAGATATAGAGTGGGAATTAAGGAGCTTGTTGCACGGCTGCTGTAGAGAGGAAGACATTCAACTATTTGACATTTACCTCATCATCAGTTTCTCCTCAGGGCTTTTATCACTTCCTCTTGAGCTTCACAGGTGTTGTCTTTGCAGGAGAGTTTCCAACACTGCAGAATAAAATGCGTGCAATCCTCCGGATTGAGGTAGAAGCCGTGAGGTTCCTAAAGGAAGAACCACACAAGCTTGACAGCTTGCTGAAACGTGTGCGCAGCATGACTGATATCCTCACCGTGCTCAGGAGGTGAGATTTTTATTTTGCTTTTTTTCTTCCTCCAAGCTAAAGAATTTCCTCAAGCAGTGTTAAAACAGCTTCTGGGCTTGAGTTCTCCCCCTCTTATCAGGCAATTTCTTTGTAGTGTTTTATAGAAGCTTTCTAGAACCGTCTCAAGGGAAAACAAACTAGTCTTTCCTGTGCTCTGTGGAGTGGTTCTGTTCTGACCAAGAGGCCCAGTCATCAAGGTCTTATGATTTTCGGTCATAACTAGCTCCCTCTGAACTCAAGACTTCCAGATTTGGGAAGTACCTGGATGGGAAAGCTTGCAGGGTGGCATCAGTCCCATGTGTGAGCTAATGAACTGTAGGCCTTCACCACAATCGAAGCTAACACAAATATTCCCTGAGACTGAAACATGCATTCCAAAAATGTAACAGTAAGAAATAAAACAGGAAAAGATTCTAAAGGAATAAAGATATCCTAAACCCTCTGAAAGAAAGAAAGATTTTTCAATCTGCTTTTGAATTCATGCAAATTCTTTATTCTGTTCTTTACAAGGTATGCATCAAAGTTGAAATGTTAGATAACATTTGAGTCCACTAAAAGCCAGTGTTTAGCTATGTTTGTCAGAATATATGAGCAACAAATGATTGCTGATTTATATGAAGCAATAGGCATTGTATTAATTTTGTATTCGAAACCAGTGGATCAGGCCAAACTGTCAGTGGTGGTGGTCGCTATTTTACTTAAATTACAAGAAAATGTAAGTCATAAGCATTATTCTAAGGAACGTAGTATTGTCATTGTTTCCATATATCCCAGAGCGTATGTAAAATGGATTCGCCGGTACTGGCAGATGGATAAAATGGTTTATGTAACAGGTCTTACAAGAGCCATCATTTATTTTTCCATGTAGATAAACATCTATATCCTTTCATATTAGCTTCCTTTTCTTAAAAAATACTGCAGTTATTTCTTTTCTCACCCTGTTTGGAAAAAAGAAAACAACCCAGTAAGTTATGCATCCCAAAGTTTTACCAAAAGTAATATTTTTTGCAGTGAAATTATGTATTAAGGCTCATAAAGTCTGTTTCAGTAATGGAAAACTGATGGCATCTGTTCGCTAGCTACAATTTGAAGCTCAGTCATTTCACAGCTATCTGCCAGAAATAGTTGACTACATCCTCAGTTCATCCTACTGCAAACTCTTGACAGACAAGACCTTCATGAAGTATCATTTGAAGGCTTTGTTTTGACAATCGGCAGGCTGTTACCTCATGTTCTGCTTTCTGTGCTAATAGTCCAGGAGCATGTTGTTAGCTACATGCAGCATATAAACTTCAAGTCGCCTGATTTCCATTATCCCTTTAAAATAACCCACTGTAACTCATGGTTTGGTCAAAACGTGCTAGTACATTCATGAAGGTTTGTAAACATTTCAAAAGGCACAAACATCCTAAGTAGAGTGGCCTCTTTAAAACTCTGAATTCCTGACTGAAAGCTATAAAATCACACAACCAAAAGGATCAGGGAGAAAACCCACCCTTCGGATACTTTTGATATAGGTGATTTTCCCTTGCAAAAGTTTATTGTTAATTATTGCTCATGTCTTGTCTGTCTGCTAACCATGTGTCATGCTGTTGTGTTTTGGCTGGGCAGACATGTTACAGAAGGACTGCTGCGGGGTGTGGATTCATCCCAAGCCGTGCAATACTCTGCTATGGAAAAGATCACTGCAGCTGACTCTCTGAAAAACCAGGAGGAGTTCAAGCATGCCCAAGGACATTCACAGCAAAACCTCACATCAGAGACTCAGGTGTCATCGGTCAAGTCGGAAGTCATCCCCTTCTCAACAATGACGGTCCATCATGTGCAGAGCTCGCCTGTTGTCATCCATCAGTCTCAGCACTCCTCAGCACTGGTCAACCATGCCCAGGGTTCACCCACTGCAGCCAGCCACAGTGAAGGTGTGCCAGCAGCTGGCCACCCCTCAGCCGCCTCACCAGCTTCCCTGCAAGAGCCTACAACAGGATCCCAGCCAACACCAACCATGCCAGCACCACAGGTCTCTGTCAATGGCACCACCATGCAAAGTCTTTTCATTGAGGAAATTCATAGTGCAAGTACCAGGAACCGAGCTGTGTCAATTGAGGTACAGTGTATTCCACTCAAACAGTTGTCCTCTCTTTGGGTCTGAGCTCCCGGTCTCATTCTTAAGACTACAGGAGGGATTTTTAAAATGCCTTCTGGAGACCTAAGTGCTTAACCCCTCACTATACCATGCACTTCTGAAGATACCCTCTGTTCTTAAATGCAACAGGGTAATAACATGCAATCAAAATGAGTAGCTGTTTTCTTAAGTAACCTTTATAAAAAAATAGAAAATAAAAATCTTTGTCAGAATACCATATTTTTGGCAACACATGCATCCGTGGATTTCATTCATTCTTTGAATCTTCATATCCTTCATTATGGAGAGGTTAAAATGAAACAGTGCGAAGTTCTGGTGGTTTCACACACAGAGGTATTGAGAAAATCCACAAATGAACTCTCATGTCTTATTACAGACATGCACTTTAATCACCAGTGTGATATAGTAAGACAGTGACCCAGATTTAAATTTTGCCTTTGCTCCTTTAGTGAGCAGTGGCCACCCTCAGTCACGTGTTTGTGCCATATTTAGTATAATGGAAGTCAGATCCAGTGTACAATTAGCGTTAATATATTTCCTCTAGTTGCTGTGTGTGGCTGTAAGAATCTATCTGTATTTACCTAGAATGTTTCCATATTCTTTTTTAATTTCTTTCTAAAATAAATGATCACAACAGGAACCAGAGAAATAAAGAGATGGTTTACTATCTTTTGTCTAGAAAGCTGAAAAGAAGTGGGAAGAGAAAAGACAAAACCTCGATCACTATAATGGAAAGGAATTTGAAAAGCTCTTGGAAGAGGCCCAGGCCAATATAATGAAGTCAATTCCTAACCTGGAGATGCCTCCACAGCCAGCAGCCCTGCCAAAAGGGGATGCATTGGAAAAGCTAGATGTCTCAGGTAAGGTTTGCTAGAATAAATGATGCTAAATAATTGTGTATCTGGAAAGATGTTATATTTTTCCTACTTTTTAGAATGGTTTCAGTTTACAGATTTCTGTGTTCTTGACTGTAGCTGTGAGTAAGCTTCTGAGGAATAAGGCAGGTTCCATGGACAGGTTGCAGTGATTTTGCAGATGCCAGTGTGGGTAACCAGCTGAAGACATATTCCTTCATATGGCAACTGAGAGAGAATTTGTCCTCTGGAGATAAAGACTCTTCATTAGCAGGAGAGTAAGAGTACACTTTGCTTTTGACAGAGATACTATACTATATCTGTATCTAATATACTGGGTTCAGTTATGCACTTAAAATTTTAGCATTACAGAGAGCTCTGTAAAGAACCACAAAAAGATTGAGCACAGATGATCTTACCATCAGAAACCTAAAAAACTCTTTTTATAGGCAGATTTGTTATCAAAAGAAGATCAAGACACGTCTGAGGTTTTTGAGGATAAGGAGGCCATTTAACTTTGCAGTAAATGTCCTAAGTTCCAGCAACTGAAATCTGAAGCTAGAAAAAGACAATTAAAAGTTAAGCTGTCAAATTTTAACATTCAGAGTAACTAATCACTAAAGTTTAATTATGAACATATGGGATCCTCTGCCACTTCAGATCTTTAAGCAATACTGTGTTTCTTTCTGAAGGGCTGATCAGGCACAAGCTGTGTGCATGAATCAAGATTTGCTTATGAAAGTCTTTGAACCTACATAAAGTGGAAAATCAGACTATTTGACCTTAATGATCCTTGCTAACTTCATAGTCTTAAACTGTAAATACAATCAATGTTTTGAATGAGTTCCTCAGAGGTATGAAAATGACCTGTGATGCTACATAGCAGAGTTCTTTTGAGAAAGTGGATAGATACACAGGAGTGAATGAGAACGACATTCACAGTAAGCATTCTGGCTCTTCACAGATACACTGAGTTTCAAGTTGAATGTGAGTCAGGCTGTGACCCTCTAGGAAAAAAAAAAGCAAACATAATGAGATGAACAGGAATATCTGCAAGACACATTTCTGCTCAGAAGTGGTGAGCTCTTCCATAGAAATTCCCAGGCTCGATGTTTTGGACTTCAAGGAAGACTGAACAAATAGGAGGGAGTCAAGAGGACAGCGATGATAATGACCAGAGCTCTAAAAAACCATCATGTCTGGGGAACAAAAAAGAAAGAATGAATTTTGTTTAGCATGAGGAAGCAAAGGCTGAGAAATTAAAAAGCTATCTCTGGATACGTAAGAATCTCCTTAAAAAGAAAAGACTCACTTGCATTGTGTGGGTAGAGCAACAGTAGAAGTTAGCAATTGCAATCAGGAAGGCCACCATCTGCAAGTACTCCCCCAGCATTCCCCGTTGGTATTAAGAGGAATATCGCAACCTCCTCCTTTTCATATCCATTATGGACCTTTTATTCCTTTATTCCTCTATACCTGCTTATACTATTTGCATCCCCACTGCTGTGGCAGCAAGCTTCCCATCTTGTGTAGGAGCTTTCTTTCATCTATTTGAAACTGATCAGCTGGTTTTAAACCATATTCATTGAGCTCCCCAGTGTTCTGATACTCTGAAATTTGGCAAACAACAGCTTTGCATTC
Source organism: Bolborhynchus lineola (assembly GCA_025448015.1). Classification (NCBI taxonomy): domain Eukaryota; kingdom Metazoa; phylum Chordata; class Aves; order Psittaciformes; family Psittacidae; genus Bolborhynchus; species Bolborhynchus lineola. The sequence continues at coordinate 3,560 of JAOEHX010018535.1, read as the reverse complement.
CCTTTATAAAATCATGAAGGCAGTGAATAACCTTGATCATATCCTGGAGGTCTCAGCCTGCCCCCACAGGCTCCAAGCTTCCAACTTGCAGCCTTTCTGGTCCCTCCATCTATGCCAGCTGCTCCCTCCCTTGGCTAGTTTCAGTTGCTCTTCTCTAGCTTCCCTGTGTCCTTCTAGAGCTGTGGGGACCAGAGCTTCATGCTGCAGCCAAGGCGTTGGCATGCCAAAGTTGTAAATAGCTGAAAAACAAAGCCCTGGGGCTTGTGCACAGAATTTCATGTAGGATTCAGAGGGCTTTTTCCAGATCCAGCATTTTGGTTTGGGAGCATCTTTAGCATTGGCAAATTGTGGCGCCTTGGATGTTTCACAACAAACATATTAAAAATAAATCCCTATCGAACCTCGTAAAATAATTTTAGAGTTCTGGCAGTGTTCAGCCAGGTTACTGCCTATCAGTCAACACAGTTGTCTTCTATAACGTGTGTGTGGCATAAGAAGTGGCTGAAAATGCACACCACATGGATGCAGTGAGCTGTGACATCTTAAAAAGTGCAGAGCACGGTAACAGAGAAGTCTGGTAGCTAACTGGTGTAGTTAACTAATCCACTTCTAGAATACAATACTGCACAGTGTGTGTAGCCAGCAGATTTAAGGAGAAATTTGATGAGATTGAGACATTTGCCTTCTGTTGTGCATAATGAACCCTGTAATAGTAACATAAATAAGGGAACAGCAAAACTTTAATATCTGACTAAATTCCTCCCATGCCACCTAAAGCTTCGGTGGCTCAAGATAAAAATTGCAATATCAGTGTACTGTGGACTGGAAGACTGTGCAACATAAGGAAAGAGAGACCACCTCCGTACTCATACAGTGCATGAGACATTTTGGCCATAAATTAGCAAAGTATGTCCTCTGTTGCCTTCACTGCAGTACCCAGGTAGATCACATTGCCAGAATATGTTGTCTCAGCCATTCTCAAAACAGAACCCAATGAAGAAACTTCATTTTTTCTCCTGCAAAGAACAAAACAATGTAAAATTACTCACTTTGTGCAATTCTGCAGATTATTCTGTAAATACTTATTTAATGTCTTTACTTCAACTGATCTTTTTTATCAGGGTTATTCAATGAAAAATATGGAGACTCTAGCATGCACATGAGAAACTGGGCTCCTTCGTCTCTCTTTGTGCCTTCACATGTGAGAATGCTCTGATTTTGCACATGCTGAGTGATCAGTTTGCTTCTCTGACTACAAAGGCCGCCTCAAGGCAGACGTTATTGGTTTGAGATCTTTTTAAGATGTGATAGATTCTTTTGGTGCACATAGAAATTTGTATGGTGGGAGAAGTTAATTCCAGTCTGTCTGTGCCTGTTGAAGAATGCTTCAGCTCAGTGTTGAAGAATGTTTTGGTTCAGTGGAACAGCTGGCAATGAACAACTCCCAATTTGTTCACAAAAGTGCTGAGCCCTTTGGCACCAAAGAAGGTTCCATGAAGTAACTTTTTTGTTCTTGGGTAGTCTTGGACTCAGTAAGTTGTACATGTCCATTTACTCCTCACTCTTTAAATATGCTACAAGAACCCAACTGTAAGAAAAATGTATTAGAATAAGGTATTTTTCCTAAAGTTTTTTCCTCCAAAGTTTCTTGGTTTTTGTTTCCTTCCCATTTAGATTGGGGAAATTTAATTGTTTAGTAAAGAAAACAGGAACCCAGCTTTGAAGTTGTGTCTTTCCCAGTGTCATTGCTCTGACTGTGAGCAAACCCCATCACAACCTCTCCTTAATGACTCCAGTGAGGGGATGTGAGGGGGATTAGCCTTTGATACCCTATGTTCCTGCCACACTTACTGAAAATTTCTCTTGCCCATGTTTCTCCCTTTGTTTCCCCTTTTGAAGATGGAGATGGATGAATGCCTCACAGATGTTAAAGAGATGGCAGGAATCATTCTCTCTTTGTGGACTCCATGTTTCTCATACAGACTTGTGCTTAGTAAGTGTGAGAAAAACTTAATGAGTTGAGCCCATTCAAATCAGTAGGGATTTCCACAGGCCCTACACTGTTGTCTGCTGAACACCATCTTAGAGAATTAGTCTGATTTTACAGCAGCAGATATTTCCTTGGGCTGGCAGAAATGTATCAGATGCTACAAAAAAATGGAGTGGTGTGTACTGACCAAAGTGGTCTAATGTAAAGTGCACCTGGAATTTCACTCATCTTACAATCCTGCAAGTGAGTGCCAGATAACCAGAGATGGAGATAATACAACAGAGCATTTCTTTAAGCTCAAGCAGCTTCAAAGAACATTTGAGCTAAGAAGGGAGCAAAGGTGAAGCTGGGTCAGATAAGGGCTCCATCCAGCCCCAGAGGACAGCCAGCATTCTGGAGAAACCTGACACAGGCCCAGGAGTGGATAGGTATGCAATAACTTGCCTAGAGGGAACACTTGGCCCTGAACAGCTGGGTAATCACAAAAACCGGAGGTTTTATCGTTCTGGATTATATTCATTCCAGCTGTTTATGTAACACTGAGTAGCTGCAGAAAGGTCGTTCTCTCGCTCTTGAAAACAAACATTGTAAACAGCAGTGTGAAAATGGTGGCTGTTGCCATGTGTGATGCTTGGCCTGTGACCAGAAATACAAACGGAGAGGTCATAAGCAGGGTAATGCTGCTTCTGGTAAAAATGCCATTCAGTGACATTGGGAAGAGGAAGTGGCGGCTGGATGGGAAGCACTGTGTGTGTGAGAGTTTAATAAACTGGTCTTCCCTTGGAAGACTCTCTTCAGAAAGAAAGGGCTGGTTCTGCTCAGCTGTTGTATTTGGTATTTGAATCTTCACAGGCTAGCAAAATATATGTAGACCTCTTATATGATAATTCAAAGGTAAAACTGTGCGTTCCTGGAATAGTTAGTAGTAAGTAAAGTGAAAATAAATGCTGTCTTAGGAGAGGAGAAAGTGCAGTTGCCCCTGGTGTTCCCCTGCCCTGCTCAGGGGTAAGAGGACTATGAACTTCAGAGATGGCATCTCTAGAGCAGTGTTCACATTTTCCCTTTCAGCCTTTGTCTGAACTTAGCTAGTTTTGTTCAACTACAGGATGAACAAAACTCTTTAGCTCCTCTCTTGGCAATTTGCTGGCAGCACCTCCCAGGCACAGCAGAAGTGTGCTGGGTGCTTCAGAACTGCTGACAACAATGAGCAATCTCCACATTGGTTGTCTAGGTTTGTTGCCATGCTTTCAAATGAGGCTGTGGAGCACTATTTGTAACCAAGTACCCAGCTGGACCTGTACTTTACATACTTCTTTGCAAGGGACTGATATACAAATGCGTGCTCAGCTATCACTGTTTTACACTGAGGGCTGAAACCGAGCCACAGGGGTATGGAAGATGGTTTTGCTGAAGTTTTCTGGGTGAAGTGACCCAGTTCCTTTGTGCAAGTGCAGCACTGTTCACTTTCACTGGAGGCAGTTCCACTTGAAGCCAAAATACATTCAGAATCTGGACCCTTTAAGAAATTTTTCTCCTTTCCAGTTGAGGCAGGGATGCAAATACTTCCCCA
>JAOEHX010018534.1:21158-36217 GCA_025448015.1 Bolborhynchus lineola | reverse complement strand
GGTGTCCCTGCCCATGGCAGGGGGGTTGGAACTGGATGATCTTAAGGTCCTTTCCAACCCCAACTATATTATGATTCTAAGTAGTCCAAAAGTCAGAACAAAACACTGATTACAAAGTCACGCCCGAGCTCAACAGGCAGCACACAGATATAGTAGCAAACCAAGAAGAGAATATGAGAGGGAAAAACAAAACTAACAACAACAAAAGGAAATTTCAGCAATTGAGGAGTAATTTATCACCTTTATCACCCAACTGCAGATATGACTTCAGCTGTTTATTTCAACAAAGGAACCACTTGAACAAGTTACATGATAAATAACATCCTCTGACAAGAACAGCTTTCTTGAGCATGTTTATATTGGTAACCCTGGAGAGTGAGCAAAGCTTTAAGAGGACTTAATGATGCAGCTTTTAAGTTCTTAACAATCTCTTGGACACAGAAACCCTTCAGCTAGCAGACTTTGGAATTAGTTGCATTGCACAAGGCTACTGCGCAAGCGAAAGGATAACGTAACACCTGTTTTATGACAGAAGCAGGTTTATGTTTGTTTTGGTTTTGGTATTTGTTGGGACATTCTGAGGGTTTTGGGAGGCTGTTTCTTAAATTCATCATGAAGATATACTCAAAAATCACTCTCTCAAAAAAAATCCCTACAGAACCCACCCCCAAAATCTGAGCACAAAGAAAACATTTTCCCTTTATTTGGATTATAAAGTTATAAGTTTTTGTGTACGTTAAAAGTTTTGGTAGGGAAAGAAAAAACAAACCATCTCCAAGCCCAACACCAAACATAAAGACTTTCCACAAAATACTACCGAAAGGCCTACCAGCTCTTTCAATAAGAGAGCAACAGTTACCTTTCCTGTCACAACAAAGCTCCTACACAGAACCACCTGAAGACAGCTGCAAAGTTCTGCCCTGCAGCAGTCAAAGGAGGAAGAACTGATGGGGCAAGGTGTTAACCTCGGATTTATCATTTAAGCAGCCTGAGACAGTCTCTTTCATTTGAGCTGCAACTGAAATGTAGTCATAGCTGATAATGGCCTAACACAGATCTTCCCACTGTACTTCTCCAAAGGCTGGTCTCAGCTGTGGGCCCGAGGTGATTATCTCTAGCAGTTCCCTTACAGAGACCCTCCAGTTAAAGACACAGAGCTGCCTTTTCTCCATTACAGAATTCCATCTGTGGGTGTCTCATGTACATAACTGATATACAGTTATTTCTCAATAAACTAACTACATAAATCTAGGCAACACAGGTTGACAGCCACTCAGAGTATATTCATCTCCATAGTCACTGCATGATAATTTCTTTATAAACTCATAGTAATAACTATAAGCCAGTGAACAGTGAGATTTCCTGTGTTCGAATTCGTGATTATTATCAAACAGCAAAACAGTACCATCTCAGCTTCTCATTCGTACTCCTACAAAGGTAAGATATAAAAATAGATGTTTCTAACTGATTCGAGAAGGATGCATACAACAATCTGGAGAAGAACTATATTTTCTTAATGTTTGTTAAAACTAAAAGTTAATACCCTCTCCACAAGGGAAATGACATTTGGTTGCACAGAAAAGAAATGACTGTATTTGGAATTCCTTTTCAGGCAGTCAATTCATCCTATGTGCATACTGAAGCAGAATTGTATACTGGATCTCTTTATGACAAGAATCCTATTATTGTGTGGGAATAGAAAGTGTATGCAGCTAAGGATCTAAAGGAAGGGAGTGAAGGAGGAATGAACTGAGAAGGAAAAAAAGCCCCCATTATTTATACACAAACATAGGCAGCCCCATAAGCATTCTTCCAGGATTTAACTTCCAGTTAAGAAAATTTGTTATGTAATCTTTCCTTTGTGTGGATGAGTAGAGCCAAAATGTGGATTTTACAGCAGTGATTCCCTCCAGGCTAAAGCCTCATTCTCCGGGAAGCCACTGGCTGTTTCAAAGGTGAGGAATTTGTTACTGTTAGGTTACAACTCCAAGGACAGTCTGGCCCTCAAACAACTTGAGATGGGACTCTGGAGCGAGTCTGGCACTGCCATGTTGGAGCTTTTTTTACCAGCTTTAAAAGGATTTTTTGACCATCTCCACCTTCTATTTTTATTTGCAAAACTAGTGGTGATCCTGGGGAAAAAAAACAAACCACCAGTGAGCATGCAGGAGACCATAACCACTCCCTTTTGCCAGCAAAGCTGAGGCTGGAAAAGAATGCTCAAGGAAAACACTAACCAAGTAAAACATGAGTTAAAACACTTTTAAACAATGTTAAGCTGTTTATACTGCACCAAAAGAGCAGACAATGGAATGCAGTGGAAAACTAGTACATTTTCTCTAAAGTCTAAGGGACACCTAAAGTTCTAAGACATACAGGGGCAGAAGTACCATTATTAAATTATATCTGCCATTACACAACTAAACATAGCTGCTTTCAGGAAATGAGATGGGGCTTCTTGTCTAAAGTGTGTTAATCCAACAGAGAAATGCTGTAAGAGCAAAACCTCAACCAACCTTTGTTCCTGCTAAAGCACCTCAATGGCAGTTCCCTCCACAGAATCCAGCCTAAGTTCTGGGATGTCTGTATATAGCGGTTCAGGGCTGAACCAACAGTATTTAACTGCCCCTATCTGCATCTCCACAAGTAACTCTTTGGCACGTGCACTTCTGTCCCTTCTCCATGCTCTCAGCCCACTCACCCTGTTTCCATGTGGCCTAAAATTTTCCTCAAGAGTTGGACCTGAAGCCATTAACACTCCCAAACAAGCAGCATTTCTCCAGGCAGAGAAACCATCTGGCATCACCTTTCTTTGAACAGTTTAAGAACAAAACAGACATAGTTCAACAAAATAAGAGATAATACTTCTTCAGCATGCAGTGCTATTTTTGGAATTAGAAGTAAACAAGACAGGACAAAGAGCATATAAAATTACCTCTGTTTGTGCTTTGGGTTCTCCAGCTTTGGCCCTCTCAAGCAGCTCCTCAAAAAGCACTTCAGGTTCTTCCTTTATGCCCTCTATAAATTAATTTGACAAAGAAAATTGTTTACTAGCAATATTGGAAAGTATTTTCTGAATCATTGCTATATGTGGTTGAAGAATTAAAGGACTATATCTCAAAAATCCAACACAAGTGTTTTGCAAGAACAGTGGAAATTAACTCATTACAATATTTATCTCAGTTGTTGTACTTCAGCATATTTACCATTACATTATTTGATATCAGCCCCAGAATGACACAAAGTTTACAGTTTCTCATTTACTTCCACAGAATTAATTTCTCAATAGAACACGCATTACAATAAACATGAGTAGAAGTGGAACATGTAGTATGGAACAGTTTTTGTACTACTGCTACTCTTATTCTTGATAGCACTTCAGTCTTTCACCTGGCAGCCTCTTCATTTAGTAGCAGAGCCTCGTCAGGAGTTTTGAAGAATTAACCAGCCTTTAAACCATGTCCAGTATATTTGAAAGCTCAACATCTCAGGCCCAGCAGCATACAGAAACTAACAGGCCTGACACCTTATAAACCTATTTTGTATCTAGCTCCACAATCGCGCTATTTTTTTCCTCCTTTTCTATCTATTGTACACGTATAGACTTAAACAATTTTTTCTTCAAAAGCAGCCTATTGCTCCACCAATCATAAAGAAAAAAGATTGAGAGCTTTATCTTACATCCAGTAAAGATCATCATGCCACATGCTGCTTGATGAATGAAGAACAAGTTTAAAGGAAAAGATGGCAAAGGCCAAAATTGCTACTTTTTCATAAGATACTTCTCATAAATTAGTTTGGAAGAATCTTGAAGAAAAAAAAAACAATACAATTTGTACATTTTAAGTTGATTAAGTGTAAGAAGGACAACTTACCACTAATTCAGGGTAGCCGCTTTACCAGCCAACCCAAAACTGTAGATAGAAAGAAGACTAAAAAACCAGCAGTGAGTGCCAAAGCTTGACCTGGTCATACCACACAACCCCAAACACACTGTTGATGTGCAATAGCTACATACTGAGGGCACAGACAGCATGAGAAAGCATGGCTGGGAAACAGAATTTCCAACTGTAGGAAACAGAGCAGTCAGTTACTTCAGGCAGCCACTAAAAGTTACAGATTTCATTCCTACCTTATTTGGGCAGCAGTAACCCAGAAAGCAGGTAAGCGTCCTTGCTACCTGAGGTGCCATTCAGTATCCACTATTTCCCAAAACGTGGGGGGCAGCAAAGAATAAACCCCAGTCCAAACCATCTCTTGAAGAGCCAGGCTACTTACATTCTTTAGTGTCCCTGCTACTGGGACTATTTCCAAATAAAACCAGGCTGTGAGTCAACACTTTTATTAAAATGGATGTATTTTAACAAGAGCAAACCATGAAGTAAGTTTTCTCCTTCACCACCCCACAGTTTTGTCTGCCAGGCTCCACTTGGAAAAATACTAATGCCAGATTATAAAATGTTGTCTGGCTAAACAAGGCACACAATGAAAAATAATTTTCATTTAGTACTTGGGTCTTTTCAGAAAGCTGTAAAAATATTATTGTAAAATAGGCAAACAGCATCCCACCAAAATTAACCACTTAATCTCCTTGCCCTGATATATAACCCACAGGACTGAACGCTATAAACAAGTCAGAAGCCTGTTTTCCAGATGGCACCACTCACACCAGCTGACATCATTCAGGAACTGTCTGATAACAATAAAGTTCCAAGAGCAATCATATTGTTTGAAAGAAACATAATGTTCTTTCATCTACTCCACTCAAATGAAAAAAGTTGGGCAAGGCAATACTTCACTGTTTCTCTCTGTGCTTTCACATTCATTAACTTATTTTGCATCAAAATTTCAGCAACTGCCTTGGCAATGGATTTTTTTTCTGTTCAGAGTTTTCTGCATATTAAGAAGAGAACACCACAAATATTTTGGTGATACTCTAGATAAATCAATGTAGGAGGTACCATTCAGAAGCTAATGTCTGCTAATTAGAATGGAATTTACACATACACAAAAAGCAAACGACAGAAAACAGTTTGCTAAACTGATATAAGCACAAATAAGGAAAATAGCTGGCAGCTTATGCAGGCAAAGGAACTTCCTTTCTCTCCTGCTCCACTTGCCACATATGGCATGGTTCTGACCCCTTCCATCTCTTTTCTTTTAGATAAGAACACTTATGACAATAGAAAACTGTAAAGCATTCCTATTTTGTTTCTTCAACATGAGGATATAGTCACTTTATTGGAATTACATTGCAGATTAACATGTAAATAATGTTCCTCACAAAGATGGCAAAAAAAGAAAGAAAAGCAAAATTAAAAAGGTGCAAACTTATGGTCCAACTGCCACCTTCACTGGGAAAACAGAATGTGCTGGTACTGCAGCAAACTTGTTGAAATGTTTGTTCTAACAGCACTGATTGCCAGGAGAAAGAAATGCTTCCTGCTGTTATTTTCAACCTACTGCCCTATACTTCCCGCTCAGTTATCACTTTTATGTACTCTCACATGTGACCTATAAATATGAGTAACAGACAGTTAATTAAAATTATGTGTGTGGGTTTGTTCCATGGTTGAAGGGCAAGGGTGGACGAGCAGACTGTGGAGCGTTTTGGAGATCAGATTTAGAATAGCTTAGTATCATAGTGCTCCCATGAACACTTGCTTGAAGAATGAGCAAAAAGATAAAGCACGAACGACTCAAGCTTCCTAGCTGATGTATCAGTTCACTTTCTCATAAAGTACTGATGTCAGCATCAGAAGGTCAGGGTCCAAAACACAGTCAAAGTGTGCTACAGAACAAGGACAGACACACACACTTTCTTTCAATTCAGCTCTGTGCTAGAAAAAATACTATACAGGAGTAAACACACGCACACCACACAAATACCATGAAAAGTGGTGATCTTGAAACTTACCACCCTTGTTCTTAAGTGTGTTTTTAGTCATAAAATGTCTTGATGTGTATTCCTCCCACATGAGAGTACTGCAGTGCAAATGCTGTCAGTAGAAGCTTTTATTTTCCAGCTTTGCTAAAAACCTCATGTCTTTTTAATGTCAAATTTCACTCGGTCTTGAAGTATTGTAAGATGAATGTTCCTTCCTTCTGGAAATTTTCATATTCATGTATATTTTATGACAATTAAAACAGACTTCACTAGCTGTTGTGTGTCAGGTGCATTTATATAAGCCAATGAAGACTATCAGTTACTCAAGGCTCACAAGCACTGCAGTCATTCAAATGAAAGCAGACAACTGGGAGCACGTAAGTTTTAAGTGTTATGTAACGTTCACGTAAGAAACAAATTAAGACAGGACAAGGACATGGAATGGTGGTTAGTACATAATATTTGGCTGTAGTTCTCTTTCTGCCACCACAACCCTTTGTAAACCTTAGTTCATCACCAGGCTGCTCTGTGGTTCAGTTTCCAATTAGGTTGGTTTTACCTTCAGAGACAGGTCACTCAACACCAGCTATTCAGTGGATACTGGAACAATAACATTATTAGTAAAATTTAATGGTTTGGTTTTATTATTCTGTGTGATTTTTACGCTTAAGATACGAAATGTTATGGTATCCTTTCATTTTCTCAGTTCCACTCAAAAAACTGGGAAAAAAAAGGAATTATTTGTGATGCACAAAGGATGAAGCAGATGTATTGCTGAGTCTGCTGCATTCATGTCCTTATACTGCAGAAAGCATTTAAACCTCTGAAGGGCTACAGAAACACCAACTTCTGGTATTCAGGCTTTTCATTTAATAGGTCAAAGCTGTCACTTAAAACCTATTTTATTAAAGCACTTATTTAAAAAGACTTTGTACAATGAAACTGACCTGTTCATTTCACGCTCATATGCAGCATTTAGAACAGTAAGTTAAAATAGCACATTATTAACTGATAAGACTTCAAAGGTGTCATCAAAATATTACCAGAGCCATTTTTATTTACTGGTAAAAAGTATGTTTTTCAGCTCTGGTTAAAATACTCAGAACACAGAAGTCAAAGCACAGCTGTTTATATTGGCAGATTGCAAACAGGTTGATGAATACTTACGATTATTATTTACTTTCTGAAACTTTACATGTTACTTGGCACACAGACTACATAAAGTAAGATTCCAGCTTTGCTGCTATAGGCTTAAATGGCATATTAGCATTCATTTCAGCATAGGTAGGCATTTTCACTGTTTCTGTTAGGTACTGACCAGAAATAGGAAATGCTGCAAGAGCAAATATTTCGGGTTTTTTTTAAAGAAGATTATGCAGTACTACGTTAGGATTCAATCACTGTCCCTTACCTCTGATGTTCAGTAATTAAATTGACAAAAAGGCAGTTAATCCATAGTAGGAGATTAGTTGAAATGAGATCGCAAGGTATCTGCTTAAAATTATTAAGTCATAAAAGAACATACTACCATTGATTTTATTTTAGCACACATAAACCTAATTTTTGGACTTCAAGGGATAAAATTGAAAGAACTCTTCAACATTCATACAAGGTTCTGAAGAATGGATTTACAAAATCTAGGTAAGAAATCTTTTTAATGCAAAGATTTATAGACAACCACAATGGTTGTCTGCCGTTGTTGTAAGATTTCCTACCCACTACACTGCAGCACGAATCAATGACAGATGCAACAGATTCCCAACCTTTCCAATACCCTTAACACAGAAAACTGAAATACATCGTGCATCACTGCAGTTAGGTTTACTTGCTGCAAAGTGTCTGATGACATATTTACCATTTTACACACACTTTAGACAAGCATTGTTTCAACAAAAATAGCATTTTAAATGACACTGCGTATGACACTTCCATTCACCAATACTAAAATACTTAAAGGCATACAGTAAACCCTTAATGCAAGAAAATATTTTTATCTATATATATACACATATATATTTAAGCACATAGAGAGTAGATCATACACACATCCATCACATAAAGCAACCTCAGTTTTCCAAGTGCTTTTCTAACTGCTAGGAATCACTGCCTTCCTTCAAAAGAAAAGCAAAACCATTAAAAGTTATCTCATGCAAAAACAGTCAATAGAGTGCATGCTGAATAATAAAAGTGATTGCTGATTTACTTTCCTATCAACACAAATATATTGAAGCCCTCAGCAGAGTAGATCTATCCAGTACATGGGAGTTTTAACACCTTGCCTGCTGTTATCACCCCCTGGCCAGGTACACGCAGCTCTTTCTTCTTAGGTCACAGCTACAGCACCTGAATTCCAGATAAAAGAGGAGAAAGACCATGAACCAGGAATACCAAAAAAATGGTATTTTTAAAGATCATGGTCTTTTATGCCCTTTGAGTTAATATCTTACTTGTCCATGCAGCTTTTGGGGCCAGCCCCCAAGACAGTTTTTTTTATCATGCACAACAGGTCATTTTTACACAAACATAAGCCAGATGCTTGCAAGTGCTTTGAACAGTGGAAACCTAATGTGAAGAGGATAAAAGGAAAACTGAGTTTCTCAGACAGGAAGCAGTAAGAAAGATAAAGTATTCATTTGAAAACATAAGTTTAAAAGAAATTACAGGTTTTATAAGTGAACATTAAAGCTATATGGAAACTACTGAAGAAAAGATTAGTGCATTGTGCAACACCCACACTAAGTATATGAAGGAAAACCTCTATGGCGTACACACTTTATATGATCATGACTACAAGCATTCATTTGGGCTCAGAAAAAAAGTGTCAGGGACTTGCAGGAGGAGGAGGAAAAAAATCCATGTAAAACCCACGTGTGGGGAGAATAATGGATCCAAGATGACAAGATACGAAACAAGATTTCTGGATTGGCCGCCCCATTTTATTACCATAGCAAGTGATCCTAAAGTGACTGAAAACAGTCAGGAGTGTTAAGCATACGGCACATCATATATGATGCATTCAGTCCTAGCCAGTGATAGCATAGTTCCAAGCTCACTGAATACACATCTAGAAAAGTAAATAAGCATTTTTACCATTGCATGAGAAGATCTGACAGTTGCCACAGATGAAAATTGCTACCAAGCTGACCCAGCAAAGTGAGCCAGGCAACAGTAAGTAGTTAAATCTCACAACTGATATTTTGCATTTCTTTAAATACTGGATTTCAAAAGTAGTTTCCTTGATCTTTTTTTTTGGAATAAACATGACTAAAACTGAAAAATCAGAGCAGCTGAAAGGTCAGAAAGCAGCAATAATGACCTTAATCACCTCATTGATGTATCACATTCACAAATGGTATCACAGCATTGCTTCTAACACAGAACCTAGTTTAAGAGGCTAGTGAGCCACTCTTGTAAAAGCAAGTTAGATTTAGTTCCCAGACAGGAATGTCAGATGCAAAAAAAAAAAGCAACAACCTGCTGGACTTGTATTTAAAAGCAAAGCCAGTTTAAAAAAGAAAAAGGAAAAAAAAGTTCTTCGAAATAAAGTGTCATTGTAAAGCTAAGGTCATGGAAAACAAAGAAAAACAGAAAAAAATCAATGAATTTAAAACATATACCATAATAGAGCAAGAGAAAAAACTCTTGAGAACAATTCGATATAGAACCTGTTACCACTTTTTCATGCCTTCTTCAAGCGCACAAGTAGAAGCGAGCTTAGCAGGTAGACTATGGGGCCCACAGACAATTCAGGGGCAACTGACTACTTTTAAAAAAAAGACAAAGCTGCAATAATGGTCTACTAAAAGATATATTTTTTTCCCCTACCAGGGAATAGCATTGAGAAGCTCCTGTGCTGGAATCTCAGACTTACAGAAGCTATGGTTTCTTCTAACTATGTCTAAAACTACAGTTTCTCTTAATTGTTTATCCAAATGAACTACTGAATTACATACAGCAGCATGTAGCCTCTCACTTAAAACTGAGAAACAGAAAGCAGGAAGTATGATACCAGAGAGATCCACAATAACGGAGACCATTAAATTGATATCCGTGCAAGGCAAATATGTAAAAGATAAAAAAACAAACCAAAACCTTCAGCCTATCGGAGGGCACATAAAAGATAAGCCGGGTAAAATCAGACGTTGTGCGAAAAGCCTTGACATAAAACAACCCTGAAAGAAAGAGTCAAAAGGCTTGAGGATAGGCAACTCCAGCTCATATTTCTATCTCTAAAGGTAGCAAGTAAGGCTACAAAAGTCCCCTAAACAAATTAGAAAGTAGGCTGTTACATGAATAAATAAGAAATTAAGAAATTAAAAAACGTGAAGAAATACATGGCTCCAATTATCCCAGAGGAAAGTATCAGTTTAGACACACAGTGATACGCAGTGAAAGTATCAGTTTAGATGCACAGTGATACGCAGTAAGGCCTATACTGTTCAATGCATTTATGTATGAAAGAAAAAACATAAAGGGGGCTAACAGGAGGGGACAGTTTGTTACAGTCCTGTGTTATTCTGGCCAAAAACCCCTCAAACAACCTCGGAAGTGCTTACTGAAAAAAACTAAATAAAACCTACAAAAGGATTTCATGACTAAATAATAAGTGGTCAGGTGAAATGTAGTAAATGCCACCAAGATGACACCTCATCATTGTACACACAGTGATAAAACTCCTGACTACCACCACTCAGAATAAAACCTTGGAGTTGTGACACTTTTTAAATGAAAAAATACATCCAAACTGCTCAGTACTGATAATAGTGCTAGTTCAAGTAGGAGAGAAGAAAAAGCTGGATGGCATCCACAAGAAAAACTGCACTGCACATTTTTATCAGCTTTATCCACTAAACACGCTGCTTAATTTAAGTAGGTCTTGTACTTAAAAGAAGTCACATAAAATCAAGCATTTCCCTTGGCTCCATATTATTAACTGACAAGAGTAATTGACATGTTTGATGAAGAGTAGTATAGGACAGGCTTTCATGCACAGGTCTTTCCACCAGCTGAATCACTGTGGTGGGAGCAGGGAGGGAAGAATGTCTTCTTTGACATTAGATCTTCTCCCACACATGAACAAGTTCTCTGTCCAAACTGATCTTTGTCACACTGCACATCACTGTACTTAATTGAAGCTTCAGGCATACATCACATTACTGCTATAGCAAGGAGGCCCTATTGTAATTGAATCTGAAAGGGAGTACTATCTGAATTGCAAAGAAAATTACTTGCTTTTGAGAGGTTACTAGCGTGACTAACTTACATTCACTGCTCAACTCCACCTCTCCTGCAACATAAGATGAACAAATAAGTGTTTAGGACGAGACAGACATGACACTAAATTAGTTGCTGTATTTGAAAAAGCCTCTTCCATGACTTTATGACGAACATGAAGCTGGATTCCTATTTTATTTTTTATGTCCTGAGATTTCCACCAAATCACATCTCTGAAGTGCAACAGGTAAAGCTTATACCATACTTAATAATAAACGCCTAAGTAGTACTTGCTGGGAAAAATCTAACTATTCTATTATCTTTAAGTTCAGAGTTATAAATACCCTCTGTGCCACAATTTTCATCAGAGAAACTTGGAGTTTATATTAAGCTGTAGGTACCTAACCCAGCACTGGATTTGCTTGAAAATTAAACAGCCAGTAACACCTCAAAAACATGCTATAAATTCTATCCCAAAGGAAGTTAGGGTGGTGCACAGAAAGGATGCATACCTTACTACCAAAAACACCCACAAAAAAGTTCAGCTTGCTGGAAGCCATTTAGGGGCTTTGTTCTGTCCCCTGAATTTCAATTCCTTCTGTAGGATTAACGCTAAAATTAACTAAAGAGAAAAAGCAGCATTTGGCTTCTTAAAAACCAGCCACCCAATTGCTAAAGACAGCCCACCTTGCAAAAACTCTGTATATGCACACTGCTTTGAAGTTATGGCATATTTCAGCTCTGGCCAACTGAATAAGATTTTCAAACCATTCCTGTATGAAAATTGTGTCTCCTGCTCCTCAGCTTTTACCACTCTTGCTCTCTGTTCCTCTAATATTTACCTTTGCCAGGGGACAGTCAGAAGGAGAAACTGTTAACAGCTTCTTACGAAGTCAGTAAAGGTCTTACTACACAGTTCAAAGCTATGAAGGGAGAGTATTATCATCTCGTCTTATTAGGTTACTAAAAAAACAACAGCAGAAAAGAAGAAACAAAGCATGATTGAAACATCAGAAATAACAGCCTGTCATGAATATGAAGCAGTTAATTAACTGAATGAATTTGCTTTATGAAGTTTAGCTAGCTACAGAAAATAATTTTCATGCAGGTTCTCAGCAACAACTCATTTGCCAGTATGAAGAGTATTTTATAATGTTTAAATATGAAGATTTTATAACATTAGATAGGAACAAGGAACAAGAATGCATACACACGAATAATGCAGGCATATTTATTCAAGCAATAAAGAGTCAAAATAGGAAAATGAAAGCTTAAAGGCATGCCTTTCCATGTATATCAACTAAAAGCTACAGCAGAACACCTTTTGTGCAAAATCTCCCTAGAAGTTATTTCGTTTGGAGTCACATTATGTATAGTACCTTGAGTCCCTTTCGGAAGTGTATGGTAGCAATTCTGATATGGAAGGAAATCTTCCCACAAAAACTCCTGTGAGCACAGATCTGGCACGTTAATCAAAAGCCAACTAGTTCAAGGTTTTCAGGGAAGAGGGCACAGTTTTTCATTACAGCTTTAGTTTTCGCTATGAAACAAGCTTTCTAAAATACCAGACACACTTAGGAGGAAAAACATACACATCTTAATGACAAAATAAAAACCCTTTTATTTGGTAGAAGATGCCATGTAGCCATTATCTCTGAAGTGAAAAGCGTCCAATTTCTTTATTTCAGGAAAGAGAGATCTGAACTGCTCATCCATAGGGAGACTATTACCAATGTGCTTAAAAAAAAAGTTGCGTGTACATTTTGTAACAAAATGTGGGTTCTAAGGGCTTTTGTATGTCACTGGAGTGCACTGTTGAGCTTTCAGCGTTCAGTGAAGCCAGTCTGTATCTCCTAGAGAAATCCTCCTACTCACTTTCCACAAAAGTTTGGAAAAACTGACATTCCACTTAAAAGCAAGCACTAAGCATCATGTCATAAACATGACTTGTACTTACGGAATATGACACTGAGGAACTTACTCGTGAGGGATAAATATGTCGTACAACAAATGTCTTTGTTTTGATACATGGTTTTATTAACTTTAGATTCTTATTTGCTCATGAGTGTTGAATCCTTTCATCCACTTGTAAGCCTCCTGGATTCTTACCATAACTGCAAAGTAAGGGCTCGGCACAATTATGAGTATGCTGCATATTTTTCTTTTATGCACTTCAACTGTTAGATCTTAAGATGGTCCTACTTTCCCCAAGAACAACTAAAAATATTTATATTAGAAACACTGCCAGGCATTCTATTTTTAAAGGTGGTAACAGGGATGGGAGAGAAAGGAGTAACTTTTATTTACAAAGATGTTGAAGTCTAGAACTCAACTCTGCCTTCTATCTACAAAATGCACTGCTGTTCCCACAGGAATAGTCTCAGTCACACAAGTTGCAAGTCATTAGAGAGCATTAAACTGAAAAGGGAACAACTTCACCACCACAAAATTAAGGCAAATTATCAGTAGAGCAATGAAAAAAAGAAAAATGCATGTAGGTGGGAGATGAAGAGTGATAATAATATAGGGACTATAAATTTTAAAAGTGGAGGGAAAACTATTCTTAAAAGGGGTTTCTTTCTAGCACAGCTATTATTGTACAATCATCGTTTAAAGTCACTAAAATAATTTTACACATAACTAATGAGAATTGTACTGCTGCTTTTTCTATGCAGGCATCTCTCATTAAATCCCTTATGGATGTGCTGGGATAAATCTAACATGTTCCAAAGCTGGAGAGTTAAAAATAAACAGGCTTTTGTCATTGCTTAGTTGGTTATAATCATTATTAAACATTCCCACCAAAAAAAGATAAAAAAAGAAAGAAAAATGAGATCATAAACCTCACCAAGCACACGTATTTTTGAAGATGAAGACCTGAAGTTAATCGTAACTGCACATTGTTCAATGGCATTTCAGCAATTCTGCAGCTTAAGCCCCTTATCACAGATACTATAGACAGTTCAAAATAGACTGGCCTGTGAAAAAGACCCATCCCAATTGCTTTGCAAGTCCACAGTGCCTTATTGCCTTACTTAGTAAGCGCTTCTAATAGTTAACTCACTTTGCAAAGGATTGGTATTATTTCCAGTTCACTGTTTCCAGTCTCATCTTTTAACTTTCCTAGTGAAGTGAACCTGCTGCTGCTACAAGAGGCCCTTGAGCAGCACAACAGTTTAAAACATCTCCTTGTGTACTGTAGCCTAACAGGGATTTGTTGCAGTTTTATTTGAAGATGAACACACAGGCAAGTTTAGGTACTTCCAAATGTGTTCCCCTGAAGCCACTGCAAAATATCTCCAGAAGTTCTTGCTGCTGATGAGTGCAAATGCATTATATTAGAGAACTGGCTCAGATAAGGAACGTACTTTAAATTTTCCAATTGTTCCCATTTTGTTTGCACAGTGGAACACACTGGATTCCTTCTGGAGAAACTAAGTTAAAAGACTGTATTCCAACCACTAGCTTAAATTTCAAATATGCAATAGGAGCCTTGAGTGCTTAGCACCAAACAATTTAGATTCACTGCTATCTCATTACTTCATTTACTAATGTGAAAATAGCTTCTCCCCTTCTACCCTTTGGCTGCTTAATTCTATCCTTGTAACACCTGGGAACTATGCTAGAATAAACATTTTGCTACCATAAACACAGATTATAAAAATCAATCCACCTGAAGAATAACAAAAGAATGATTGAGCTAGGGTATTACTGTTAACTTTGTTCACTGTGTGAATGAAAAAATTGTTAAGTACCAGTACCTTTGTGATCAGCTGAAGAAAACATTTATGTATTTCAAATGGTGAAAACAATGAAGAATCTTTCCTAAAAATCAATGGGTGTCCGATCTTATTCCCAAGTACAGTAAAAAACATGAGCATGTTATTGACAATAATAGTAGCAGACCTGAAAAACCCAATTCCCATCATTCTGCACCACTATGACAATGTCCCAAAAT
>JAOEHX010018532.1:46701-57122 GCA_025448015.1 Bolborhynchus lineola | reverse complement strand
TCATACGGGAGGTGCTCCAGTCCCCTGATCATCCTCGTGGCCCTCCTCTGGACTTGTTCCAACAGTTCCATGTCCTTCTTACGTTGAGGACATCAGAACTGCACACAGTACTCTAAGTGGAGTCTCACAATAGCAGAATAAGGGGGCAGGATCACCTCCCTCGACCTGCTGGTCACGCTCCCTTTGATGCAGCCCAGGATACAGTTGGCTTTCTGGACTGTGAGCTCACATTGCCGGCTCATGTTCAGTTTCTCACTGATCAACACCCCCAAGTCCTTCTCCTCAGTGCTGCTCTGAATCTCTTCACCCAACCTGTAGCTGTGCTTGAGATTGCCCCAAACCAGGTGTAGGACCTTGCACTTGGCTGGATTGGATTTCATGAGGTTGGCATTGACCCACTGCTCAAGCATGTCAAGGTCCCTCTGGATGGCATTTTTTCCCTCCAGCATATCAACCATACCACCCAGCTTGGTGTCATCGGCAAACTTGCTGAGGGCACACTCAATCCCACTGTCCATGTTGCCAACAAAGATGTTGAACAGGATTGGTCCCAACACTGACCCCTGAGGGGACACCTCTTTTGACTGGGCTCCAGTGACACCGAGCTGTTGACCCCCGCTATTTGTGTGTGGCCACCCAGCCAGTTCTTTATCAACTGAGTGGTCCATCCATCAGATTCATGTATCTCCTGTTTAGAAACAAGGATGTCATGTGGGGCCGTGTTGAACACTGTACAAGTCCAGGTAGATGACATCAACTGCTTCCATCAGTTTCGTAGCCCCACCATTTTGGTCAGGCAGGATTTCCCCTTAGTGAAGCCATGCTGGCTGTCACCAACCCCAACCACTTTGTGGTTACAAAGTATAATCTGACTTGATTGGCAATTGTATAACCATATTAGGGAGTGCTAAGACATATTTTTTGTTTGGGGTAAGATGTTAATTTTTCCTCAAAACCAATTTTGTTAAGCATTTCTCTAAAAGTTTAGGTGTTTTGTTGTTGCTGGTGATTGGTTTTAGTTTGGTTTTTTGTTTGTTTTTTTATTTTTTTTTCCTCCTATAGGAATTCTGTATTAGAAAAGCATTGACACAGTACAGGCATTCTGGGACATGCTGTCCTTGATAGCAGTGGCTATACCTGAACTGCAGGACAGGTGGGTCTGCCCTTGAGTGCTGTACATTGATCTTTGTTCAGATTGAAATAACTGTGGGCTTCTGCTGAGCCTAAATTTTCTTTCCAAGGACACCTTAGTGTGGTGTCAGTGCCTGCTTGTAAGTTTGAAGAGAGAGAAAAAATAAGTCTTGATCTGTAGAGACTTCACTGCTATAGAAATGCCACAGAATGGACCCAAGCTGTCCAGAATCTGATAGAATAGATCTGACCATTAAGATGTAAATGTCTACTTGAGTTTATGATTTTTATCTCTTTTCTGGGTCAGAATCAGTATGAGATGGCCCTTAGTCTGCTTGTGGTAGAAAAGAAAGATGCAGATTTCAGGCAAAGATAGCAAAAGGTAACAAACTACCCAATGATCACATTGCCCATGTGGTTGCATAGGAACCTGGGGGAAGACAGTGAATGTGCTTCTCTGACAACAGAAGACAATACCCTCAGGTGGTATAAACTGGTTTCCCATGAAAAAAGCTTTTGAGGATGGGCCAAGCACTGTTTACAGGAATTACTTTTTAAAGGCCATTCTGTGCAGAAGCAGATGGCTCACTACACTCTTAAAGTTTGCCTTGTGCAAGTGGAAGGCCTAAATTTGTCCAAAATTGCTGCTACTATTAAGCTTCACAGATAAACCTTCCTACCTCTTGCAAACAGTTTTGTCAAAGTTAGATTAACATCTTTCCTTCTGTGTAGGCAGGGGCACTACTGAATTGAACTGAGAAGCAGAGCATTTTACGTAACACACAGAACACAGCAATCTTGTGTTTGTTTTCTTGATTAAGTAACTCTATATGACAATGTGCAAAGTATGTACAGATGGCAAGAATGGATATCAAGTTTGTTTGCTCCACCAGTGCTAAAATTATAAATAAACGATGAAATAAAATAGCTTTTCCCTCCACCAGCAAGATAGGCACACTTTTTTCCCATAGTGTAGTTATATGTGATTACATGGGACAAGGAGTCTTCTGAAGATTTACTTTTCCATCAGTCATCTGTCTTTTTATTTATTTTTTTTTTTATAAGATTTAGGTGTCCTATTACATTTGTTGTTAGAAAGTTATTCACACAGCCTGACAGAGGCATTAATCTGATAGAGATACATAAAGATAATTAATAAACGGAAGCTTCATTTCACTGCACATCTGTGTAAGGACATTTTGCCTTATCAGAACCAGCTAGGAAACCTTGTTTGCAGTTTTCTAGGAAATATTTTGGGATTTGTGCAGCTGGGAATGCTTGGTTTGAAAGAAAGTGATAACCCCAGGTGTAAGAATCCTTCCAAAGTAGTTAATATCGCTAACCTCTCCCTGTCAAATGCTAAAGATTCAAGTATCATTTAGGTGTCCTTTCTAATGAAAACTTTATTTTACATCCCTTTAAATAGATATGTCAAATAAAGAAATTTCACTTCCATGATGGTGCAAGTGCAACCATATTGGAGAGTTTTTGAAAAGACAAAAAAACCCAAAAACCAGCCCATGAGTCTAGAACAGATTTGAAATTATGGAATATTTTTATTACAGGAAGAAAAAGAAGACAACAAGGGAAAATAAGGATGTGTGTAGCATCTATGGATTCTTTATTCTGAATACTTTTCTTTGAAAAGAAAGTATTGTTTCTTGTGGTTTTGAATGTTTCAGGAATCAGTAGTTGCATAGGCTTTGTTCTGATGGAATTGTGTTTTATTAGTGCTTTTTCCTTCACAATGACACAATAATTTGTGCAAAAAATGAAGTAACAAAATCAAGTAGTACAAAATGCCTACAAGAAAGCAAGGCCTTTTTTTCAATTTTGCTGGTGTTGCAATAAATAATGCATAAGCAAAATTTCTCAGTTCCTTCATTTGTAGCACTCTTACTGCTTCTACCTACATCAACATATAAAATGTTAATTTTCTTTATATTCAAGATGATATATGTTTCTTTTGTTTGGCTACATTTCTTTGGGGTTCTCTTCATACAGACAAGTACTGAAAAACTCAGGGTTAGGTTTTATTTCTTGTGATGTTTTGAACAGGAGAGATGAAAATCATCCATGGTTCAACACAAGTGGGATTCAGTTAACATCTGCAGTCTTTTTCAAGTAGTTCATAAACAAAAGTTAAATTTACTGAAAACATCAAGAAGGTGATATCTCTTTGCCTTTTTTTTAATTATAAAAAAAACATTGAAAATGAGCAAATAAGAAAATGGTTTCTTAAGAAAAAATATTCATACAGTTTTAAAAATAATTAAGGTAATCTAGGAGCTCCCTTTGGATTCCTTGCTGATTTATTTCTGGCACCAATTCAGAACATATTATTTTTGACATTTTTCTGTCTTTGACCTTTTATGCCAGTTTAAATGCTTGAGACATGATCCTTCTAGTCGGTTGATGCAATAAAAGATAAAGCTGTAGTATGTTATCACCTTGTCAAGCCCTGTAGCCATCTCCAAGAGGTCAGTCATTTGTTTGGGGCTTCTGGTGCAAAATTCTCTCTCCAGATGCTGGCTGCCAATGAAGGGATCAGGAGGTCTCTTGAAGCGTGAGGGAAGGTGTGCGACGCGTGTGCACTGGTTCTCCATCAACAAGTGCAAAATATGGATATCTTGGTGCACTAGAGAGATTTTCTCAACAAATAATATATTTTTAGCAAATTTTAAACTAGATTTCATGAACGTTACCAGTTTAATACCCAGGTGGGCTGTGTGGTCAGGCATCCTTACGATTGGCCAGTGTAGTCTCTCTTCAGAGAGAACCTTATAGTGAACCTTCTTGCTGTTCAGTTGTGGACTTGGGTCCTTTAGACGAAAAGGGGATTTAGGAGCATTTGGTATGCTATAGCATATGGTGTTCAAATGAACATATAAAGAATATTATATACATCTGTCTGTGTCGCAGACAATGTCTGCCAGTAATGTAAAAAGCAGGATCAGAGGTAACGTGAATTAATTCTGACATCCCTTAGCTCTCAACAGTAATATTGAATATTTTATTTTCTTCTAGAACTTTTAACTACTGCAAAATTTAAATTCTGATTTTGAATTATTCTGATAATTACATATACCTGGAAGATATTTAAGTAGTGTAAACCAGGTAAATCTCATTGGAGAAAATCTATGACTGAAATATTAATCCTACAAGTTGAAAACTGGAAGAGAGAGAATCCAAGATAATTGGTGCAAAGCAGACCTTTCCTTTTCTCATGTACAGGTACATTTCAGAAGCAGAAGTTCCAATAATAGTTAAAGCCACAGTGGCAATAATTTGAAAAGTTGTTCATGGTAATACATTACTTGGCCATTACACATCATGACTTATACATCAGTAAGGTAGTATTAGTTCTGTCTCCTAGAGGGAGAAAAAAAAAAATTAACTGATCAAACAGTTATTAGGGACTATAAATAAGGAATTTCAGTATTTAGTCTTTAAAAATATATATATATATATCCAATTCATATTAAAGTTTGAGACAAAGTGAAATTGTGAGACTGCCTCCATGAATTATGTTTTTATTTATAGCAAATAGCTCACAGGAAAGAGGTACTAAATCTAGTTGAGTGAGGACCATTTCCCCCAAATATGCAAATATGCACACAAACATGGTATAAGTCCACTCCAGTAGGCATTAGTGTGTATTTTCCATAATCTTTCATTAAAGTGTAAGCTGACTACTTCAGACTGTTTTAAATACCTCTTGATCTAGTGAGTAACCCTGCACTCTATAACACTTGTAGTGGGATTTTTGCAATTGCTTTGAACTTAACTAAATTGATTTTGTCAAGTAGGAATGAGAAGATTGACTTTTAATGGAGCAGTGCTAAATCACCACTGAACACTTTAATGTTTCCAATTTATATTCTTAGATTTCATATCCAAAGATAGGATGCGAACCATGAGTATACATAACTTCCACGTGCTAGAGCTCGTTTGCAAGGTTTAGTATCAATGCAAAGAGCTACAAGCAGTGAAAATACAATTTGTAACCCAGCGTGCCTAACTTCTGCAGCAGAAAATTTATATATTTTCTGTGTGATGCAGCATGCATTGAGTTTAACTGAATGAGTGCAACAGGTGCTGAATGGCTGAACTGAACTGAAGCGCTGAACTGAAATTCCTAGATTTGCCTCACTCCAGGCTACTTTTCTCCTTATGTGAAAAGCTACATGGATTTTTATAAAGGTCACAGAAATACTCCACCCAAGTCTGTCCTGACATACTTGGTTCTAGCATCAGTACTGATACATTCTGTTTGTTTTGTATCATCTGTACTTTTGCATCTTATTGTTTGGAAAACTGATATTTTGGTATTGTAGCTAGTCAAATTGTTCTTAGCCCTAATTGCAGCAACTTAAATATACTTTAAGAGGTTTTAAATGGGAAAATCCCATAGTCTGGTAGAATTTCCCTTTCTCATCTCATAGCTCTTTAAGATGAAATCCCAACTAGTAATACAAGTGGAGACCCCCTAAGGTCCCTTCCAGCCTGTGTTAATCTGTGGTTTTTAACTTGTACCTGTATAAATAAGCCTCCATAATTTTACTGATGTAATTGAAATTTTCAGGTCAATTACCCTGAAATGTTTAATGTACATTTCATTTAGTGTGCATTTTGAATTCTTTTTGAAAATAAAATGGTGAAAGAAATGAATTATTTTTCACTAGCTTTAGTAAAGAGGAAGTTAACGTAACAGAGTAATTTTTAGAAACTGAGATTTAAACACAATGTAATAAAAAATGCAATAATTGAACTTGTTATGTGAGCTGTATATTTTAGAGGAAAATATAAATTCATCCAAGCTTAAGAAGAAATTCTACTGTAATGTTAAAGACTTCTTGCTCAAATTAGAAAATTGATCTTGATGAGAAATCCAAAATTCCAAAGGGTCCATATGTGTAAATTGGAAAAATAAATTAATATAAAGTAGAAGCAGTTGAAGAACTGCTTGCTATACCAGCTTATGGTAATGTGCATGAATCAGTGTAATATTGCACTGTAATACAATTATTTCCTAATAGGATAAGCAGACTCCTAAAATAACTCATGGGCAATTTTGGCCTTTCCTTCTTCTGGTAGCTGGTGTAGGGATTCTCTAGATATGTCATGACTTTTGGCATTGCACTTAGAACTGTTTCTCTGGCTGAGACAGAAAGCTGATACTTCTGTGTAGGTGTATGAGAAGGCACCAGATGTCTAGGACTTTTCTAAAAGAATTTAATGCTGCATTATTTTAGAGGCTAAGGACCTTCTGACATAGGTGATGGTTTTTTCAGTGCAATTCTAGCTGTGCAGTTTGATATATAGATGGAAATAAAAAACTTGAAGTGCATTAGACACTTAGGACTTGAAAAAAAAAAAAAAAAAACCACACATGAGGAAGGGAGGAAGGAGGCTGAGGCTGTTTGCTAGAATGGCTGGGCCTTTCTTATTTCAACTGTTTCACTATATTGTAGTTGCTGCTAATTGCTCAAAAATGTCTTGCAGTCATGTCTTGAGTATTGCTCTGTGTTTAATCCCTTCCTTGCTTCATTTTTCTTGTAAAAAAGGTATCTTAAAAATAGAGTAATCTATCATTGCTACTGGGCTGAGTGGTAGGTATAGTCAAGTGGTAAAGATATCATGCATGTATTAACTCTGTAATGGTGTGACATCTTGGTATGATGCATATTTAACATAAATTTATGTTTATCAAATAGCTTTTGTAAGTCTAAATAAAATACAGGTAGAAAAAAATATTTTCTTCTTTAAAAAAGACAGAAATTAAGCCCTCCTGCCTAAATTATGAATATCTGAATTGATAGACCCCTTAAAATTTTCTCTTATTTATTGTTATATATTCTCAGTCAGGGGAGATGCAGAGAATAGTGCAAAGCAATGATAATTACTTGAGATTAAAAACTACCACTAGAGGATGAAAACAAAGGCTGAATTGCCAGATCGAACCTACCAACCTTTATTGTAGAAAATAAAGTAGTCCTCTGTCTTTGTCCTACAACTCTCATGGTCTTTGAATTCTAATCACACCTTTTCTCTATTTCTCTCTTTTAATGCACTGTTTCTGAGAAAACTGACTATAAATGATCTGATTTACTCCAGCCCTTGTCTTGCCATCTGTTTTCTTCTCCCCTGACACCTCTGCCTTTTTGTCTTGTGGCACTGGATGTAGAAATTTCTTGCCTACACTGTGTCTGATCTTATCTTCACCAGTATCTCAGTGACCTTCACTTAATTCATCTCTAGATCCCTTTTGCTCCTGACTTCCCCTCCCTTAACATTCTTTCCAAGGATCTGTTCCCCTCCTCCCCCCGCCTTTTTTTGCCACCCACAGCGCAGTGAGGATGCTGTGCAGTAAATACTTGTGGTCCTTGCTAGTATTCAAAATTGATCTTTAATTACTGATCTCATCTAATGTTCCCATTACCATTGTTTGGAGATAGCAAAGTCAGGTCCTGCCTCTTTTTTGATTAAAACCTTAAGAGAGAACTAGTTACAAAGCTTCATTCATGCAGATTTGACTGGGTCTTTGACTGCTTTTCTCCTTTTGCATATTGCCTCTGGTAGAGTTGTCTCAGAGCACAAGGTCACCTACTGTCTTTATCTGAGTTGTTGGCAGACCCACTTCTATGTGTGTTTTTCTCCATTTGTCCAAATGCAATGTTAGCATTCAACATAACCAACCAGAGTTCCCATTCTGTACCCTCAGATTTTCATTTTCATGCTTTTCTCTTTCAGTTGTTAAGAAAACACTTCATTCTGTTGGCTGCTGAGGCCATGCTATACATATCATCCTTCACCTTCTCCAGTTTGAAATATCCAGGCCCTACATACATGCCATCTCCAACACTGCATCTTTTCTTTCTGTGAGTTAAAAACTGAAATGTCTCTACTGCACCCATCCCTTGGCTATGTCAAATACTAAATGCTTTGCTTGTATTCACTTTCAGTGACACTTTCCACTACAAAGATCTTTTTTTTTGGCTTGTTCCAACCTGCCCCTATTAGCCCATCTCTACGGAATTAGTTTCCCCCAAGCTGCTTCTCTACAGTGTAGTCACATTCACTCTAAGTTGCTTTTGAAGTTATCAACTCTCATTTCCAGTTACCCTCAGTTATTAGTCTTAATTCCTTGTTAAAATTCTCAAATACACATTTTTTTTCTTTTGTCATCTTTCCTCAGACTCTTGGAATATTAATGTGATACATTACTACATTAACTCCTTTCAGATACTGCTCTAAAAATGTTGTTTTACTGTCCCGATTAAAATATTTTTCACAGTGTTAAATGCAGAAGTCTGCTAACATTGCTTCTTGCCACTAACCAGGTTTTGTCTTTGTTTTTTTCCCCTGATTTCCTCTTAAGCTTAGACTGAAAGCTGTTTAGGATCAGACCTCCTTTTTTAATGAACTGATTAATAGTAGAATTTGTTTCCTTTGTGCTTTTGCACTTAGAAAGCTCACACTTTGTAGGAGATTTTTTTTTCAAACATCTCACAAGAGCACCATCCTCCCCTCCTTTCCTTGTACAAGAGACCTTAATTTTCACATGTGCATTTCTCATTAAAGCCTGACTGTTCCCATGAGAAATTCTGAATCTCTCTATTTCTGCTAGATTAGAAATCTAGACAGATGCAATTAGAAAGCAGATTATAATAAACTGTTTGATGTCAAAGCCTTTGCAATTGTTTTAATTCCAGCCATCCTTAAAATTAGTTTCTTATTCTGTTGTTTTGTTGGTTTGGTTTTTTTCTTTTTTTTCCCCCTAAAGTTCATTTTTCTGAAATAAGGGTATTTTCTTGTCACTGTAATATGAAACCCAGAAGCTGAAACTTACACGTTTATCTTTCTCTGAGTTTCACCAGGCTGGCTGTTTGTAAAAAACAAATTTAAAGTCTGTAATTTCTTAGAGGTCTTTAATTTTGTTTCTAGCAACCTGCTCAATTTCTAATTTCCATTATTATTTTCCTCTGGCAATGCCTCCAACTACAAAAGCAGAAAATTAGAGATGAGTTAAATATGGAAGATCTCCAGGGCCTTTAGAAAACCAAGCATAACTCTACACGAGCCCCAGACAAACAGTAATGTGTTGTTTAGGTATGCTTAAGTATAGCTTTAAAATATTTGTGTGTGAAAGAAAATAGATAAAAAGGAAATATAAGCAGTTGGGATTAATCATGGTACAATTTTTACGTCTGTGTGCTGAAAGTCAAATGTGCCAATTTTCTTCCATTTCTGAACTCTAATTTCTGGTATGTTATAAGGAGCTTGTACTGCCTTGTACATAATAAGAAGGAATTTACAGAGAAAATGTGAATCAATTGCCTTGTTCTAGATCATCTGAAGTGAAGTTTTCTTCATGAGGGGGAAAAGAAATTGGTGCTTGACCTTAGAAAGTAAGATTTGTAACTTTGAAATTATTTCAGCAGAAATTTATATTGAAATACAGCCCATGGGATGAAGTGTCAGGATGTTCTTTTACTACAGTCTTTTAAGACTCTGCAATGTCTGTGCTTTAGTGTTGAGGGAAAGAAAACACTCTAGGGAAATGACAAGAAAAAATCCATTATTGCCTAGATCCAAAACTTTCACCTTCAGAAAGTATGTTCAGCTGCTCATTGGTCTTGAAAACCTCAATTCTGATGCATCACCCAGAAAGAACTATTAGGTAGGGCCCGAGCTATGCACATCCTAACTTTCATGAGAATTAAGGCCCCATGTCTCCATTCTCATAGATGTGCACTTTCTGCTACTGGATAGAAGATAGAGAATAATAATGTTTGTGTATATCAGGCTAGCTTAAGTATGCTTTCAGGTTATGAAGGATCCTGTACTTTTGTGCCTTAACCTTGGTCCAGAAATCGATGAAAGTACCAGAATTTTCTCTCAGCAAATGTGGTAATTTCCCATTCAGAAAAGCTGTCCACTCAACAAACTTTGGTTTGTTGGAGATCTTGTTATTTAGGGTTTGTAACTCAATTAGCACTGGTGTCTTGCAGTTCTCCCTGCTAATGTTCCCCCAGATATCAGCTGGCTTTCATCTCAGGTAGCACAAATTCAGCCCCATATCTTACAGCTTATTTTTAACATAGAATCATAGAATAGTTAGGATGGAAAGGACCTTAAGATCATCTAGTTCCAACCCCCCTGCTATGGGCAGGGACACCTCACACTAAACCATGTCACCTAAGGCTTTGCCCAGCCTGGCCTTGAACACCGCCAGGGATGGAGCATTCACAACTTCCCTGGGCAACCCATTCCAGTGCCTCACCACC
>JAOEHX010018532.1:13995-33076 GCA_025448015.1 Bolborhynchus lineola | reverse complement strand
TCCGAAAGTCCTTGGCCAGACCAAACATCACTAAGCCATAACTGAAAACATTGGTGTTATCAGCGCTGTTCCCAGGCCAAAAGTCAAAAACACAGCACTGCACTAACTACCAAGAAGGAGAAAAAATGACTGCTACTGCTGAACCCACGACAAATATGCATATTGTGAAACACATGGAGTTAAAAAAAATAATTCACATATTTGGAGGACCAGAGAATCTGAATAAGTCTGAAAATTACTCCTGAATATGACGAGGGGACAACCACCAAGCTTGAGGATTGAGAACTTTTGAACAGCTAGAAGAAATTTTGTTTCTGTAATGAATACATAATTTAATGTCCTGCCTATGTTTGTCTTCAGCTGGGATAAGGTGTGTATTCCCAACTCTACTCAGTCAGTCTTGCCTACAGCCTTTCATTCTCTTCTTGAAGTCTGTGCCTTCACAAAAAAATAAAGTGCAGATACCAGATGGATAATAGCATCCAGATTATGGATAGCAGATGTGTAATACCTGTATCCTGCTATTGAATAAAGTTGCCGTTGGAGATGTAAAAAAGAGAAATCTTAGGGCTTTTAAAAGCAACCAGTTTACTGAAACAGCCAGGGCCTTGGAAATCTTCTGCAAAACATCCTGACTACTAAACCAGAATGATGTAATGGTTTCTGTTTTTTACAAGAGGTCTCACAACAGGAAAAAAAAAAAAAATAATTGAAAAATCAATACCCTTTTTCAGCGTAGTCAAAGTTTGAAATATTTTATGTCAGTGAACAGTGGTAGGTTTTTATTTAAAGAAAGCAAGTGATTTCTCATGTCAGGACTAAATAATTGGTTTTTGTTTGGTTTTTTTTTTTTTTTTTTTGTTTCACAAAAAAGATTAAAAACCCTGGATAATTTAATGCAAGTGCGAATGGTAGAAAGGGACACAAATTGTATGAGTCCAGAATAGGTTTTAAAGATTCCAGGTGGCTGAAGAAAGGATAGACTCACAGGTAAAGGATAATTATAAAATGACAATGAATACCATAATGACTCTTAGTAAGGTTATAAATGTATAGAGTACTTNNNNAATGCTGCACTGCATGACAGTGTGTTTCTACAACTTTAATGTGTATCACCCAGCAGAGGATGTTGCAGCTGAAATGACAGACAAAAAAGTAGGTGATCAAGATTTGATCTGCTTTTATTTATGTGTAATTTATTCATTATGGTTCTATTCTTATATTTTCACTCTTATTAAAAAGCTTTAAATGTAAGCTCCTAAAAAAAACCACTTAGTTTCTCAGTGACATCTCTGTTATGGTCTAAACATGTTCATATTGTACATACCAATTTTATCCACTCATAATTAAACTCTGTCAAAGTATCTGTGCTTGCAGACTCCTCAGGCCAGAAGGGTTGTCATTTTACTGTTTTAAGGAAAAGGAAGGAAGAGATAAGAGACCTACGGTCCTTTGCAGAGTGCTTTTTCCATTAAAAAAAAAAATGATCTTTTTACTCTGTCTCTCACTCAACTAAGCACCTATATGTTCATAGTAATACTCATATTCTTCTAAGTGAGTCACTGCAAAGTTATTTCTTGAGAGAGGGAGCCCAGCAATGCTGATGATAGTCTGCCTGCCAGGACAGTGAGATATGGTTATGCTCTAATTACTGAAGTGTTCTACTTTGCTACAGTATTTGTTGAATTCCTTTTTTCTAGCCCCTTCTCTAACTAGCATAAGAATCTGTAATTTGAAAGAGGTTAAGAGCTAACAGCTTCTGTGTAGTCTGTAGCAGGAAGTATTCAATACAAGATAGGGAAATTCGGTTGAAGAGGCTTTAGAAATAGTCCATGTTTTTCACTTACACAAATGTATAACATACTCGCCTTGGCCTTAGAGAAGGGAAGGCTCTCTGTCTTTATTCTAGTGCATTTCTGCTCTACACTGACACAGAAAGTTTAAGAATCAGAGCTCAACCAGTCTCTATAGCCATACCTTTTTAATTCTGTATCTGTGTTTCCAACCGAACAAAACACATCTCTTTTTCTTTCCATGTGTCAGATTTTTTTTTCCTGCTTGGACTGCCATGTTGTGCACATGTATAACAATGATTTTATGTTAGCCATTGACCTGGGGTTTGTCAGTGAATGTCCCCATATTTGTGTCATTCTGTCCTCAGGGCTGCAGTCTGCAGTTCTGACATTTTACTCTATGGAGCAAATAATTAGAAAGTCTGGAGGAAGATCTGGATAAGGAAGAAATATGACAATGAAATCTGAAAGGACTAAAAAATGTTGACTTTCATCAATCATGAAAGAAAATGTTCAAGAGCCACTTTCAGAAGTCCTGGAAGTTGTGAAGTCTGTGGCAAATGTGTTCAGGAGGGTGTTAGAAAGACATTTAGGGACCAGGGTCAGTACACTTGGAAAACTGAAGAAGAAAAAAAAAAGCTGGAAATGTTCAAAAAAAAGACAATAAAACATAGACAACAAATCTAAAACTCTCCTGACCAGTTGTATTCTGTCATTGGGCATCTTATTGTGAAGCAGTTTTGAAGGTCAAATCTATAGTGGTAATGTACCTGATGCAAGAGACAAAGCACTGTGATGCTTTTTTGTTGATTGGTGAGGAGAGCTTGTACATATAAATTAAAACCTATTAATTTATTCAGAAGCTGTCAATCTAGTCAAGTGACACAATTTAAATATATTGTAAATGCAGCATAGTAGATGAAAATATTGGGCATACACATCAAACAGTATAAAAAGAGGAGATAAATTTTTCAGTGCAGGTGCAATATTGATTTAGGGTTAAGGGAACAGGAGTGCAATAAGAATTTGTGGAGTTGAGTGGAGCTATAGTGGAAAGAGTGTTTTGTAGGCACTTTCTTATGAAAAAGATTATTTCATTTCAGCATTGAGGAAGAGTTCTGCCCCCAGGGAATAAGGGAGAAACATCTTTCATTACAGTAGTACTTAAAGATTTCAGTAATGTTAGAGCAATACACAGGGCTGTAGTGGAGGCACTTCTATTTTAATTAGGATTATGAAGAAGCGTGACTGCCACCAGGTGGATGGGCCAGCCAAACCTCCTCACAGGAAAGTCAGCACTTGGTGATGAAGTTTGTGTATTGGAAGGAGAGTCAGAATGATTGGAAAGTATAAAGTATACTGACAAAAAAAATCTTCAACACACTAAGTGACTTAGTTCAAGAGATGCTGTCATCTGCAGAGCTCATAGTCTAAACAGATAAAACATATTTTCCATCTGAGAGAATGAGCATTTACTTCACTTAAAAGGAACTGAAGCACAGGCAGCTCTGATTCAAGAAGTTGATTGGCTGTGAATGGGACATGGTTAAATGCTGAAATCAGCAAACTCTCTCTATTGCTCTGTTTCTTTCTTTGTTCCATACTAGAGATGAAATACACCATTCAGATATCCCAGTTAGAGAACTGAGATACAGAAATAGTTTTGGACAGAACTTTACATAAGTCTCTAAAGGCTTGGACAAGTTACAGAAATGGATGCTGATTTGGAAGACAGTTATGCAAATGCTTAAAACCAGACACATTTTTAATTGCTTTACTCTTCTAACACTGGCATCAGGTGAGTCTGTGTAGCTCACAAAAGAAAACTAAATAATTATTTTAAAGTTGAAGGCTCTATATCAAGCATACTATCCCCAGAGCTTTGACCATATGATGATCCTTCCTGTTTTGTTTTTTCTGTAAAAACTCAAGTATTTGAATATCTTCTGTTATCTTAAAGCCAAGAAACTACAAATTCTTCTGATATAAATTACATTATTTCATATTGTTTAGAATATTTGTTATTTGAAGTGAAAACATGGCTGTTTTTACAAAAGGTTTTCTATAGTGTTGAAATGGTACAAGTCATGATACTTCAGTGATCATATTCTTCATAACAAAGTCCAAAGTTTCTTTCGATGTGCTATTCATTAGGATATTACTAAAAGTGGAGGAATACAGGCTTTCAAAATCAAGCATTTACTTGAATGTTAAGAATTTAAATAAATGTCTTTATTTGCCTGCAGGTCAGTTATTCTGACTTTCAGTGTATGCATATTTGAAGATTTTTTGTTGAGAACTGGTTAAGTGAAAAGCAAAGGTACAAAATTGCATGAGGAATTTTTTTTATAACAGGACAGTTTCTCTGTAATCCAATGCAGTACTCTCTGGGTTTTTTTCCAGCTCTTTTTCAGCCAAAAGAGAAAATCTATCCCATGTTCTGTGGATGGAATGTTAACCACTATGTGAGAATGCATCTTGCATAAATGAGAAGAACAACCACCATGGGTGGATGATTCTCTGCCACTTCCGAAATTTCATGAAGCAATTCATGCGTCCCAGCTACAAGGAGATGTTCTTTCAGGTATATTGAAATAAATAGGAGTAGGAGCTAAATGCTAAATAAATTTAATAAAATGGGTTTTCTTTTTGCATGAAATTTCTGTCCACTACTTGAACAAACAGGTTTGAAGTTTCAGTAATTTTAGCTCATTGCTCACCGTGCCATCTAGTCTTTTTAAATTTGCCCAAATTGTTTAATCTCTCAGGGGTTGTGAAGATAAATTAATTAATTAACTAACCTAAGCAAGTTGAGATATCAGAATAAAAAACACTGTAAACCTGAAGTCATACATATTACTATGAAATTAATAAGCGGTAAGGTGAAAGTTTTATTGGACACTATATTGCCCCATGAACTTTTCATTTAAGCTGTCACTAAGGAGTTGTTTTCAGTAGGTCATTATGCACCAACATGCGTGAGCTCTGCAGAGAGCATAAAAGCACATCTTTGCAATTCAAATGATGAGTAACCTATTTATAATTCATTATTATTTTATTACTGTATGACTCCTGCTATTTGTAAATGTCAAATACAAAAAAGAGAGCTTCAATTTAACATTCCCTGTCATATAATAGAAGCTTTATTTCCATTGTCTTTAAGGAAGTACTTCATTTCTCAGGATAAAATATATCAGACTTAGCTCAATAGAGAATCATTTTGATGTGAATGGGGGTAGGGAAGGATGGTATTTTTCTTCTAAAGCTAATTTCACACACAAATGCATAGAAGCATACTGTATTTCCAACTCAGTTTAATCAACCACTTCAAGCATCCAATGGTCTTATTCCCCATCTGTTCATTTTCTCCTGCTCTCTTTTGAAAGTGGGAAGTTCAGGCAACATAAACTCATAGACTCTATAAGGCTCTAGAGATGGAAAGCAGATTACTGTATTTTTACCTGTTGTATACATCCCATAATCTTCTGGGGTTTGGGTTTTTTGTTTGGTGGTAGTTCTTTTTTATTTAATTGTTAAAACCAGTTGAAGAAAATGAGGGCATTCTTCCCACAGAAACATCACCAGTGACAGGAAGAATGTTATAAAAATTGAGAGAATTCTTATTATACTAATCATATGGTAAATACCCTACCTTTTTCTTAATTTGTATGCATTTAACCCAAACAGAAACAGAAAATTAAGGGACATAGAATCTGTTTAATCTTCTATTTTGAGGCAGTTCTTGAATGCTGTTCTGGAGTGGGAAGTCAGCAATCTTTCTTTGATTTCAGCAGCCAGTGTAGGAGAACCTCTGGTGATTTTGTGTCTTGTTTCATTTGGCTCAGTCTAGATTCATGAGCATTTACATGAATGTAGATTAAATCAGGTAAAATAGTAAAATATTATAGATCTTCTGTCCATTATAATGGACTGATCCTTGTTGCAGGATTAATATTCACTTCTGTTATGCCCTTCTTCCTCATATGCAGTCTCTCTTAAGGTGAAATAATAGTTTGAAACTGAAATCCATTATTTCATTATTTGTCTTTTTATGATTACTTTCACTTTTTCTTATTTTCTTTTTCTTTTTTGATTGCTGGCAGGTGATCGAGAAAAATAATACATAGCTATCATGAAGAAATTACAAGAGATAATTACTAGGGAAAAGCTCAGTTTCAGATTTTTCTTTTTTTTTTTTCATGGAACATGGCTGGGGAACTTCATAGAAGTAATTGATGATACTAGCATTCACTTTGTGAACATAATGTTTAAGTACCTTCAAAATATGGGTGAAATGTTATTTCTTCTAGATAGTGATAATAAGAAATTATTTAATTAGAACAATTGAGCTATAGAAGAAAGTGGATGGAAACGCTCTCTTATGATGTGTGATTATCCTTGAGAGAGCAGTGACTAGAATCTTAGGCAGACGTTACCTGTGGGTGGAAAAGACAAGCTGACAGCACTGCTGTAAAATTGTGAGTTTAAGCACAGGCTTTTGCTGTCCATTGAGTTAGTAAGGACTTGAAGCCCAAATATCTCCTGTCTCATTTTTTTTTGCAGTGTGTTGCAGAGAAAAATGAGAAAGAAATAGTAGAAATTTATTATGTTTGAAATTGTGCAAATGAGACATTTAAAGGAGGACATGAGGAATAACAACTTGTGTGATATCAGATGTAATTATAAGGTGTTGTCATTAGAGACTAGGATAGTCTCCAAAGGGTTTTATATATTTCACATAAACATTGACCTTATTTGGCAACCTGGAGAAGGATTCAAATGTGTCAAGGAATGAAGTTCTCTTAAAACATGCAAAAAAAAAATCCCCATTTAAATTCAAGTGTGTAAGAAAATCACCTCTACCATTTTAATATGTTTACCTTAGTCCTTTCTGAAATACAAAATCATGTTGTTCTACTCCTGTTCCTTTCAGGAACATGACTGTATTGAATAAGAGAAGATGCCTTTACTTCACTGGTATTCAGCTTACCGGCTTATGACTTCTGCAGAAGAGGGACAAACCTAGAGACTTTTACTGTCACTTCTTTTGTTGTCTGCATTAATGACCAATCACTGTTGTCTGGCTCTGCTGAAGAATGGTTGGTTAAGAAAAATAGCATTCACAAGCCATAATACAGTGGCTAACTCTCAAAGATATTTTAGTGTGTTGAGGACTGAGATTTATACTCCAGCTGAGATTTGTACTGCAAAACCCACTAAATTTCATCACTTAAAGTTCTAATATCTTCATGACACTGGAGAAAGACATTGTGCATTAAGAAATTGAAATTAGGATGTTATTTCCATCTGTATATTCCTTTGTGTGAGATCCATTTTTTTCTGTAACCAGTATCTTTCTATCAGTTCCTTTTTTTCCTGTCTCAGATTACCTTTCAGTCTTGTAACACCGAATTTTCAAAATGTGGGTCTCTTTGCTCCATGTATGATGATAAACATTTTAGTGTATGTCTTCCATCTCCATGACCTTGCTGCCCAGACGTTAGCAAGAGTAGCAGCTCTAGAATGCAAACTGCTGTCTTTTACAGAGAAAAGTCTTGCTAAACCTGGGAAAGGGCATATATAGGCAGCTTCCCTTTATTCCTGCTCAGCAACCTAAAATGACACAGGGTGGAGGTGAGTTACTTGAACTCAAATACAAATCAGAATTGAGTTGATTGGATCATGCAACTGAAGGGTCTGTATTAGGGAAACAATCTATGACAACACAGGCTTAAAGAATGGCAGTGTTCTGGTCTGCAGTCGTAGATCAAATGGTGTCATAACAGTTCGTTCTCCTTTCAGCTAGAATCGAGTTAATTTTCTCCCTGAACAGTAGCTGGTGCAGTGCTATGATTTGACTTCAGTCTGAAGACAATTCTTATAACACGCCGATGATTTAGTTGTTGTTCAGTAGCACTTACCCTGGTCAAAGACTTTTCAGTCTCTCATGCTCTGACAGTGAGGAGGGGCACAGGAAGCTGGGAGAAAGCAGAGACAGAACACCTGACCCAAGCCAGCCAAAGGCTATTCCATACCACAGCTTGTCATGCTTGGAATTTAAACTGGGGAGAGTTACCTAGAAGGGAGAGAAAACTGCTCAGGTTGGGCTGGGTATCAGTTGGTGGGTGGTGAGCAATCATATTGCTTTCTTGGGTTTCTTGTTTTATTTTTTTAAATTTCCTCTTTTAGTTTCATATTCTCTGCACTTGTTATTGCCCTTTTATTTATTATTATTATTATTAGTAATATATTGTAGTTTAGTTATTAAACTGTTCTTATCTCAACCCATGGGGTTTAAATTCTTTTGATTCTCTTCCTATCCTACCCGGGGAGAAGTGAAGAGGGTGTTAGTGAGCAGCAGCATGGTACTTAGTTGCCAGCTGGTTGTAAACCACAACACAGTTTTAAAATGTCTACTCAAGACTGTGTAACTGATGAAGACTTGATTTTCTCATGAGCAGTGTAAGCCTGCCCAGAAACCTGAGGAGGTTCCCAGTAGTTTGAACCCAGCTACCATTACTGCATATTGTTTAAATGCGAAAAAAGTGCCAAGACCACTATTCCTTTCCTGGGCTAAATGCAGAGACCACCAGAAGCATCATGAACAAATTCCTAGGAGTGTTATCTTTATATACTCTATAGATGGAAGTGAAATAGCTGACTGATTAAGGGATTGGAGCTTTAACCTTGACCTGACCCCCCAAAAAAAAATAAATATGAAAATTAATAAATAGAAAACTTTTTGACTTTAAGTTTTATTTTAGTCACTGTTGGATTAAACAGAATATATTTTGCATTCTTCAGAGCAGTAATTCCAAGAAAATGAAATGCTAGAGAGAAAAAAAAAAAGCTTATAGTATTTCTTTAAGGAAAAAATCTCTTGACTTTTTGCAGATCAGGTGTGCACTGAGAATTTGACAATTTAATAAGTTTGGTTGAAATCAACAGAGGGTAACACAAGCCATCCTCTATAGGCATTGATATGAGAATGGGAGCTGGAATTAGGGGTTAAGAAAGTAATGTAGTGAAAGAGGATTTGCTTCCTAAAAAGTCTTTGCACTAACAAGCTCATTGACATAATGGTCTAGGTTATTGTGAGGAAATATTTTACTTGTTAAGATAGTTGTTTTGTCAGTGGGTTTTT
Organism: Bolborhynchus lineola; assembly: GCA_025448015.1. Classification (NCBI taxonomy): domain Eukaryota; kingdom Metazoa; phylum Chordata; class Aves; order Psittaciformes; family Psittacidae; genus Bolborhynchus; species Bolborhynchus lineola. Next base: position 24,139 of record JAOEHX010018532.1, on the reverse strand, counting down.
ATAAACTCTTCAGGCCTGGACTCACCAGTGAAGGGATGCTTTCAGGGGTTTCATGCCTTCTCCCGACACCTTCGGTTAGTTTGAGTGGCATCCACACTGCATCTTGCATCTGTGACTACATTCAGTTAGAAAAAGCTGTATCCATTCCTGCAGTCTACTTTTTCTTTTCCTAAATAAACTTCTTTTCAACCATACACTTTAATTTTTCGTAGAGAAGAACAGTTCTTAAGCATATACTTGGCCCTAGGTACTTTACCAAGAGTTCAGGTGAGTATATTTGGTAGTTTTGAAAGGACTTCTCACTATTTTAGCTGGTTTTTATTATTTCTGACTATACTTGACAAAAAGTATTCTCCAAATGACTTTTCAAACTAGAGAGAAATCATTTCCATCAGAGAGTGTTAACTGGATGCAATGGAAATATTTGGAGGGATAAAGCTTATTTTGGGGTATTTTTACATCAAGTGCTGCTGAAACAGAGGACTTCTCATTGCCAGTTTCACCATTTGTTGTATAATAGGTGAGGGGAAAAAAGGATATATTTTAAACTTGCCATATTTATATTGAAAAGGTCAATTGTACATTCTCTAAAAAATATTGCTTGAAATTTTCATTTTTGTAGAAAGTTTCAGCTTATCCTTCCACTTGGGGGAAAAAAAAAAAAACAACCAAAACCAACCAAACCAAAAACCAAACATCAAAATAAGGAAATCTAGCATCACATGGAACTACTGTTTTTTTTTTTAGTTTGTTAGCTGCATTTATCCCACCAGGTATTTCAGCTGAACTATCACTTCACTGACCTATCCTAAAGTTATTACAAGTAGCTTACTCCTGGTCAGGTATCTGAGCACCTAATAGCCTCAAGCTTTTCCATATTGACTCTTGAATGTATAGGAAACTAAATTTTACAGTAGTGAGAACTCATCTGTAAAAGAGCAAAATTTTTTATATTTCCATGTAGATCTCACAAGGTGTTTGTTGGAGAACTATTTCATAGTTGATAATGAGATTTTAAGAAGGCTTACCTGGACATAAACCGATTATCTACTAGGAAAGTATGTCAAAAACCTGTTTAAATAGTTTTAGATATTTTTTTTTTTCCTTAGATTACTGCTAGAATAAGATAAGAAATGTAAAGGAAACTAGCTTTTAGAGCTGGGTTGAATCTTGAAATAATAAACATTAATTTGCTATTTTTTTTTTCTTTTTTTAGTATACAGTGCTTATCTCCATGTAGTTTTAAATTGATTTTTTATTTTCTACTTCTTATGTACTTCAGTGTGTTTCAGGGCTGGCATGACAGTTGTGTAAAGTCAGCTGCAGGCTGTTTAGTATTCATCAGTGTTGCCCAGTCTGCTACCTCAGCTCCTAATCGAAAATGAAAGCTAGAGTTGTCCTGTATAATCAATTATGTTTTCAAGATTTATTTTTGGATGGAGTTATTCTGCACAGGGAGTTGGAGGTAGAAGAGACTGTAATATACTCTGACTTCCATCATCTTAAATAGGGAGCAAACAAAGTTGTCACTGTTTAATTCTCTTAAAGGCAGCAGTTCGCTTGAGTAACAGCAACAGTTCTTTTGCTAATACTAGACACTGACATCTTTTTGCTTTTGCATTTTTTTACATGTTACACTTCTGTAACTGTTGCTTACATCTGCAACAGGAGCAGCGAATCATCATCTGGCTATAACTGGCTTATCATGTTTGGCAGCCAGACTCAAGCAGGTTCTAAATAAAGACCATCTCAGTCATTTGCATTGGGTTGAACTAACAGCCCTGGAGAAAGACTTCCTGCACTGCTATAAGGCTGTTAATCAGTTACTTTCTTAACTAGATCTGAATGCTGAATGTGAATTTCTAGTAAGCTTTTAATGTACTGACATTTATTTTCATCTACCAACAAAAATTAGTGATGAAAATTGTATATGACATGAATGAATGTCTTACATTAAGAAATTAATGTTCTAAAACATTATGGAGCATATCTAAATGTGGTTAGACCACTTTGGAATCACAGTACAGAAAAGGGTAGAGTTTACCAAAAGTGCAGGGGCAGGTTCCTCACATTTCAGTACAGTTTGTGCCAGGGGACGTAAGGAAGCAAGCAAAGAAAGGACTAGCAAAACCTAAAGATACTAGAGGCATAGCATTTGTGATTAGAGAAGAAATTCTGCTACTTGATTGTGCAAATATTGTTTTTTTCCTTTTAAGAAGTAGAAGGTGATGTCTAATCTGAAATTTGCCAGATTTGTGGAATTCTGCAAGGTACATGCACGAGCCAGATCTGAAACTTCTCCTCTTGACAAAGTTATTAATAGATTTCAGTTGAGGAAAGCCACACCTGGAGGTGCTTAAGCTAGCATTCTTAGTCACATCAAAAAACTTATCAAAATTTTATTGAATCACTGGGCCTAATTATGAGTTTATTTGAACCTCTGCCAATCATAGCTAATCAAAGTCAGGTATTTCAAAATTCTCTCTATATTTGTGGATATAACACTGAGTACAAGCAGCATCATTCAGATCTATGAAAATATTAATTTAGCTATGGTTTTTTGGTTCCAGTCCTTTAATAGCAAATAGAATATTGAAATGAAATTTATTCTGAAACGGAAAAAATTGATGCAAGAGCCTGGAATTCTAGAACACTCTAATTTCTATGTATTTTGAGGGCAGAAGCACATGGCTTTGTTCCAATGTAATCTGATCTCAGTGTAATGATCCTGTTCACCTTAATAGTGTGAGGGATGTTGATATTAAACACATTTGTTTTCAATGCATATCCATGATGTATGGGAAGTGACTTCCTAGATGAAGGGACTATGTGAAATATTCTATGTGTGGTTACATTTCTCTGCTGAAATGGAAGATAAAGTTCTGATACAGACCTCATCTAAATAAATTTGGACATTCCCTTAAACTTCTGTTGGCACTGCATCAGGTCCCGGAAGCAGATGTAGAGCATAGAATTGGAAACCATTCTAGTGTAAATAAGTGGTAAATTAGTCAAACCACTTACAATACTGTGAATTATGCTAACATCAATTTTTCCAGAATTTCTAGTTTGTGTCACTGTAAGTTTTTAGTGGGAAGAATGCTCTTTTTCCCCTGAGAATGTTCCATTCTGTATTCCAGACATCCTTATTTCCCACCACAAATGGTGAATTAAACTTTAGTGATTCAAGGAAGATATAATAGCTAGCTATTGAGTGGTCATATTTTTGAATACTTGATAGAAAACTATTTAATGACAGATAATATTTCTGATACATTTGGATTTTGTTTTGGTTTGTTTTTTTAAGAAAGCAAGCCTTAGATACAATCATCTTTGACAATAGCTATCAGGTACCTTCAGTAGATGTTATTTCTTATCAAATCTGACAAGCATGGGAAGCAAACTGATGAAGTTTGGCATATTACCCACAAAACAAAGCGTTGCTGCCTAAATCCTTCTATTGCATTTATCCTTTCCAATGTATGTATCATTTCATGAAAAATCTCTGTCTCAAGGGCTTTGACTCTATGCTCTTCAGATTTAAAATACTAAGCAAGCATTAAAAAAAGCATTGGATATGATGTTACAGCTTCCCATTGGTGACTGAATCTTATCCTATTTAGCTTCGAGGGCGTTGATATCAGAAGCAACAGCAGAATTAGCTTTAAATTCATCCAGTTTTCCCTCTATAAGCACATGTTTGTTCAAACTTGTACTCATCTTGCAAATGAATACTCCCATTGGATTTTTTTTCATGAGTATGTTCAACATGGTGACCTGCTATGTACAAGGCTTAGTAAAGTGTGTACAAGGTGAAGAGAAAAATGTGTGTGCATCTGTAACACGATATAATTCTGATTTACTTAAACACTTAACAATTCGTTTAATTGTCACCTTCTATAAATGTAGCTAAACTTGGGATAAAAGTAATGTGGCATTAGTGGGTATTTAATACAATATAAAGCTCAAATTTCTTTTTTCCAAAAATGCTGTTGATATCATTCATGCCACTAAAAATGGCTTCTCAGTAACTTTTTTATTATCATTTATGAGAGAACAAATAATCGTTAGCAGGCTGTCATGTGAAGAACTGAAAGTTCCTTTTTCAGGTTAGATATTTAAAATAATGGGTTGGCAGTCTCCTTAGCGCACAGACAATAGAAGTCTGGCTACTGTGACAACAGGATTAAGGAAAGAAAAAATTTAGAACATGTCTAGAGAAGGTATTTTTACCATGAGGGTGATGAGACACTGGCACAGGTACCCAGAGAAGCTGTGGCTGCTGCATCCCTGGAAGCGTTCAAGGCCAGGCTGGATGGGGCTTTGAGCAACCTGGTCTAGTGGAGGTCCCTGCCCATGGTGGGTGGGTTGGAATTAGATGAGCTTTAAGATCGCTTCAGGTCCAAACCATTCTACAATTTTGTGAGTCTATAAGAGACCAGGATGCAGGACATTCTATTTTCAGCAGATAATTGAATCTTTCAGAAAAACTGTAGTAGTTCCTTAACTACAAAACTGTTTAGTGGAGAGAGAAAGTGGCTATGTTAAGATGAAGGCCCAAATTAGGAGATAATGTAACTTTTTGTCCTGTAACATATTAAGGCTGAATGTAGCTGTGTTTATTTCTGAAACATAATTTACATAACTAACTGGCTTCAGGTAACTTTGATATGTTAATGACAGCTCTGAAGAAGACCCTTTAGAAATCAAGTAATTGGCTTAGACAGAGCCGTAGTATTGTCATATGTGAAGAAAAAGCATGCAAAGTGATTTCACTCTTAAGATGATAGGAATATGCTTATAATGATAACTAACTTATGAGCAAGGCAGTATAGTACCATATATTCAATGCATAATATGTAAGTTTAGACAGTTTTATAGACACATACCACTTTTTGGATCCCTGTATGAATGAATTACAATGCATGAAACTGGAAGCAAAACATGCTACTGACTTTCTTCCAAGCTGTAGATACTGTCACAGTACCAACAGCATATATTCAACAATAGGTCTGTTCTCAATTACATTTCACAGAATTATTCTGTAAGCCTCAGTTTGCTGGAGAAGCTAGTATTCACATTTTATTTTCAAAATTGTTCAAGCTTAAAATGATTTTTGTAAGACTGTGTATTACATTACTGTCCTCTGTCTGTTGGAGAAGGGAAAAGGCACCTCCCAGAAAAGAAGCAATCCACAATATTTTTACTTTATGTGAAATTTCCCTATATAGTAGAAAAGGTTTTACCATCAGTGAGGCAAGAGAAGGGTAGAGACACTTGCCACAGAAATCTACTTATTCCTACCAAAAGAAGAAAAGTTAAAAATGCTTCGGTCCAGTATTACATGAAGTCTACTTATATCTATATTCTGCTAAATGTTAATTTCTTAAGGAGCAGCTTGCTCCTTAAGAGGTAAGTTCTGAAGTAAAATTATTTTTGAGAAATCAAAGAATTCTAGATGTGGTTGATGTCAAGTTGGCAATTCCAGATTGCATGGATTTTTTTCCAAATGTATTTATGGTTTTTATCTTATTAAAATACTTTATTTTTCAGATATGCTTCAGAAAAGTCTAATTTTCTAACATGTCTAGACTTTGCGTTTCTTATTTTTATTTAAATATTGTTTCTGCATATGGCATTCAAAGCCTAAAATGTACTGAAAAATTAAATGTAATGAGAAGATCTGGAATAGCTTTTTGAAAGCACAGTAATGTGTTCCAGCTTTTTGAATCACTGCATCAAAAAAAAGAACCCATCACTCTTTCCATGCTATCAGAACTGTTGACAGAGGGCCTCTCAGCATTTAAAAAGTTTGTAGGATTATCCCTGAAAGGTTCTCAAATTTGCTTCCTTTTTGGCTTATTAAATCATAGAATCCTAGAATAGTTAAGGTTGTAAAGGACCTCAAGAATATCTAGTCCCAACCCCCCTGCCATGAGCAGGGACACTTCCCACTAAACCATATCACCCAAGGCTCTATCCAACCTGGCCTTGACCACCGCCAGGGATGGTGCATTCACAGCTTCCTTGGGCAACCCATTCCAGTGCCTCACCACCCTCACAGTAAAGATTTTTTCCTTATATCCAATCTAAATTTCCCCTGTTTAAGTTTGAACCCATTACCCCTTGTCCTATCACTATAATCCCTAATGAAGAGTCACTCCCCAGCACCCCTATAAGCCCCACTTCAGATACTGGAAGGCTGCTATGAGGTCTTCACACAGCCTTCTCTTCTCCAGGCTGAACAGCCCCAATTTTCTCATCCTATCTTCATACGGGAGGTGCTCCAGTCCCCTGATCATCCTCGTGGCCCTCCTCTGGACTTGTTCCAACATTTCCATGTTCCTTTTATGTTGAGGACACCAGAACTGCACACAATACTCCAAGTGATGTCTCACGAGAGCAGGGTAAAGGGGCAGGATCACCTCTTTTGACCTGCTGGTCACACTCCTTTTAGAATCATACAATCATAGAGTAGTTAGGGTTGGAAAGGACCTTAAGATCATCTAGTTACAACCCCCCTGTCATGGGCAGGGACACCTCACACTAAACCATGCCACCCAACGCTATGTCCAACCTGTCCTGGAACACCACCAGTGATAAAGCATTCACAACTTCCCTGGGCAACCCATTCCAGTGCCTCACCACCCTTCCACTAAAGAATTTCTTCCTCAGCAGTGCACACCAGATCTTGTATGTCTTTACAGGCTTTTCCCAAAAGAGTGTCACATGTTTCTTGGTTCAGATATTTGCATAATTTCCATTTCTACTTATTGCCTGTTACGAGAAGTGGCAATGCAGTGTCTGTGAATGTAAGGCACTTTGCACTATCATGGTGATTTGTTCCTGGGTGTCTGTTTGTATTTTCATATTTTCTGCAATTGTGCAGTATAAAGAGTCCTTTCTAAACGCCAACAATAAATGAGTACAAAATAGGATGTATGTTCATATGAATTATTTAAGTAATTTCAGATCTGTGCCATTGAAGTGAGAAGGATTTTGCAATAAATGGCCAAACCTGTACATCAGTATTTAATTGGTAGTTGCTAATCTAGAAATGGGTCTAAAGTTTTCTGACCTGCAAAGAATCTGGGGACACGAAGAATGTCAGTGATCAGGCTCCATACATGGCTCTGTGTTTGCAACAATGCACCTATACTAAGTCCTGTACTTTTCGAAGGTGTTTTATTCTTTAACTGTGAAGTTGCTCGTAGTTAAATTTGTAATAAAAATTTGACAATATTTAGAATATATTAACTCAGTATGAGTGTTACAGTGAAACAGTAATGTAAGATCTGTTGCATTGCAGCTTTTAGTCTACATTTTTCCCCTGGGGGAGGCTACAGCCAATTATTTCAGTTGTAAATCCTGAACCTGACTCCAAGTCTGAGCTGAATTTCAGCATCTTAAAAATAAGGATGCTGGGGATGAACTGTTCATTACGGACTGTAGTGAGAGGAAAAGGGGTAACAAGTTAAAAATTAAATAGGGGAAGTTTAGATTGGATATGTGGAAGAAACTCTTTACTGTAAGAGTGGTGAGGCACTGGAGTGGGTTGCCCAGGGAAGCTGTGAATGCTCCATTACTGGCAATGTTCAAGGCTGGGCTGGACAGAGCCTTGGGTGGCATGGTTTAGTGGGAAGTGTCCCTGCCTATGGCAGGGGGGTTGTAACTAGATGATCTAAAGGTCCTTTCCAACCCTAACTATTCTATGATTCTGTGATTCAATGAAATGCAGACCCTGACCTTACTCTGATTTTTAAATATAGCTCATTGCTTTGACACTTTTGTTCTTGATGCACAGTAATGAGGGATTCAAACAGCACGCATCTGCTTTTGTAAACCAGTGTAAGGGATAAGATGCAACTGGCAGGTGTATTGTCTTATGGATCTTTTTAAGAAAGGTCTCATAATGGCTTGCATAGAATGTGGCTCCTTGGCACCTAGCAGATATGGTAAATAATGCAAGTTAGTGAGATAGAATGTGTGCTGAGTTTGGGACCTCAGCTGGGTTGTTGCAAAGCAGAAAGTGCTTGTTATCCTGAAAGGTGAAAGGAAGTGTATGTAGGGGGTCCAGCAGTGGAAAGCATTTGAATGTTAAACTTCTACAGCAGCCTTGAAAAGCTGTTGATAGTCTTTATGGCCTTGAAACTTTTGATGTATCCTTAGAGGGAGAACGAAGTGTTTTCTGTCAGTGATAAAACATTGCTGGATAGCCATATGCGGGTTGAGTAATTAATTGCTTAATCCGCCCTTTATCATTCATCAATAAACAGGAATTCTTTCTTTTGATAGAGATCTAATTCAGAGAAGAAAGGAGATCAAGGGATGGTATCTTAAGTTAGGAAACAGCCGTAAATTCTCAGAACAGATTGCTTATTACACTTATATTCTTTCTGACTGTTACTGGTATTTATTGTCAATTGTTCTGATTGCCAGCCCCTTGAACACCTTATAGTACAGGTGTGTTGCTGTGATCTAAACTTTAAAGTTACCTTCCAACATTGAAATGCAAGGTTTCTGAGACATGGCTTGGAAGAAGCAGTTGTTTCATTTCCATGTGGGCTGCTGTAGCAATATAAGTTATAGAAAATAGTAAGTACTTAGTGGATTTGCAAATCTAGGAGAGCCAGTTGAACCATTATGGATCCACTGTTGCTGTTGTACAAAGGGGACAATGGGTGAACAAGATTGGGGACCGCACTGTTGGCTCTGTAGTCAACAGCTATCTAATAAACTGAAAGCATGCAAAATGGCTCTAGATGTTACTTCCTGGTCAGCCCTGCAAAAATCACTACAGGGCAACTTGGATTATTTTCTCAGCAGTGTCAGGATAATTTGCCTTGAGACTCAGAATGAGAGTTTGTATTTCAAGCAGAGCTCCTTGTGTCAAAGTCATAACCATGCAGATTAATTTCCCTTGAAACATGTAAAACAATCTGTCCTATAATCTCAAAAAATCACCCATTTCTGGAGTAAATGGTTTTTAAGAATATCCTCTAAATATATATGAAGCAGTTAACATTGTATAAACTTCAAATAATAGACAATTAAGTTTTACATAAACTTTAAATTGGGTAATTGCAACATTTACTTGTGTTGTCTCTAAATGTCAACTCTGGTGATCTCTGTCAAAATTAAAAATGTTGTTCATGAATCAGAACACTGAAATGACTCTTGGTTTTGGAGGAGAACCTGAGAAAATGGAAAGGAGATGAATTTGCTGTAATTAAGAAGGGAAAGAAGCAATGAGTACTTTTGACTCCTCTGTGACATAAACAGAGAATAACAATAGGAGCTCCTGGGGAATGCATGTGCCCTAAGGCTGCCTGTGAGCAGACCTGCTATTGCTTAGAAAACTGGCTTTTCAGATGCCGTACTATTTTTAACATACACATCCAAGCAATCAATTTTCTTCTTTCTCTTACTGAGCAAGTTGTCAGCTCCAACAGAATGATGTTTTCCGTAAAACCATGATTATGCTATTTTATTTTTTTTTCTTGGATATAGGATGCAAAGCCAGAGAAAACCTATGCCTTTGGATAGCTCAGGTCACCCGAATTGCTTTACCTTTGTACTTTTTGCTGTCTTGTTCTTCCATGCTAGGTTTAAGTATGTTTTGGTTTGTGTTTTTTTTTTTTTTTCCCTTGAGGATGTATTCTCCTAAGGCATACAGTGCTATTGTGTAACCCAGATCCCGGAGTGTGAAGTTTTTCCTTATTTGTACCACCCAGTGTGCTGTAGCTACTTCCTGCTCTTACTTGTTTTCCAATGCTTGAAAACCGTTTTGGTGAAGAAATTTTTCCTAATATCCAATATAAACCTCCCCTAGCACAACTTGAGGCTGTTTCCTCTCATCTTACCACTTGTTATTTGGGAGAAGAGACCAGCCCCCACATCAGTAAGACATTTTCTAGAGAGAGATAAAGACTCCCTTGAGGCTCCTTTTCTCCAGGCTAAACAACTCCAGTTCTCTCAGCTGCTCCTCATAAGACTTTGTCCTGGGTTCAGCAGTAGCAGTCGTTTTTTCTCCTTCTTGGTTGTTGGTGCAGAACTGTGTTTTTTGGGTTTTTTTTTCTGACTTTCAGCTTGGGAACAGTGTTGATAACACCAATGTTTTGGTTACTGCTTAGAATGTTTTGGT
>JAOEHX010018530.1:2029-34291 GCA_025448015.1 Bolborhynchus lineola | reverse complement strand
AAGCTGTGGCTGCCCCATCCCTGGCAGTGTTGAAGGCCAGGTTGGACACAGGGGCTTGGAGCAAGCTGCTCTAGTGGGAGGTGTCCCTGCCCATGGCAGGGCATTGGAGCTGGATGATCTTAAGGTCCTTTCCAACCCAAACCATTCTATGATTCTGTGCCACTGCATGCTCAGAATGGGTGAGTGAGGTCTTGGATTCTCTTACACACTTTTCTCAGGGCCACAGATGGAGGTTTCAGCAGTGTCACAGAAGCACGGAAGTCTATAAAGTTATCTTATAGCTTTGTTGGAAGACACTTGGCAAATTCCAGTGTGGTAGAGAGCCAATCTAATGTTAATAAGGCCTCACTTCTTCTTGGCACTGCTAACTCCAGAAATTTTAGAAACAGATGCTTCAAAAATAGGCTTGGGGGCTTCTATGGGACATCAGAGTCTAAGTGGCTGTTAGAGGCTGTCAAATCTCTTTGAGCATGAACAAGCTGGAGTTGCTATCAATCTGGAGAGCACTCAAGAAACTTCATGCTGAAGAGACTTGCTGCACGCAGGAAATGAAAGATAACACCATGTTATCTCTCTGGCTTGCAGAGCTGGGCATTTGTCCTTAGGGGAGGAGATGGTACTAGCTGTAGGTATTTGACAGCAATCAGCAAACATAGGAAAGGTGATACTGCCCTTGGCAAGTGTCTTTTTCAGGAGGCTGCTTTGTAATAATGTCTTTTTCTCAACGTGCAGAGGGAGCTTTGCCTAAAGTAGCAAACTGTTCCGGAGATTCTCCAGCAGCCATGTATGTAAGATTCTGGTGTTTAACTGCTGTTGGGTTAGAGATTTGGTTGGGGATGAGCTTTAAATACATGCCTATGCTGCGACTCCACTGTGGCTGCCATTGGGATGCTGTGAAATGCTCTTGTATCATGGTAGTGCCTATGTGTCTGGTTCACTTTTGGCCTAGAAACTGTACAAGCGTAATTTAATGTAGTCATTGTGTAGTAGCATGATGAAGTTTACCATGTCCTTATTGAAAAGGAGGACAGTGATTCTAAGAAAACCATAAGGTGGTTCTTTTTCCAGCAAGGAAAGAATATTAATTCACATGAGATACGTGGCTTATGATTGGTACTTCTGAGCACAAACAAATTCTTATGCAGTGATGTAGAGAGTTGGGCCCAGTTTTGGAGTATAATTCAAGCAGATGTTTTTCAGTACTCTGTTTTTCTTCCCTATCCAATCACAATTATTGGGAAGTCTGGATTGTTCACTTTGACTTTGGAGTTTCCTAAATACAACGATTACTGCATTCTTAGCTGCATTCCAGTTCTTCAGGAATTGGAATATATTGTTCTTCAGAGTCAACTTATGGGCCAAGCTAGCAAAAGTCATTGATTTGTTTTGGAATGTGTCTCTTTAGTCAGCCAGCCTTTCAGGATGCGAAGCTGAAATAGTAAGTGTCTGAGCACTGGCTGAGGGAGAATCCAGCGGGTCCTGAATTTTCCTTGTCAGCTAGAACAGAAACATGTTCAGGAGACTAAATTTGCTGATCAGTTAGGTTTCATTTTATCCTATGACATGTACTATATAGTCTTTGTATCTTCTCTGGAAATGTGGTGAAGGCAATTCTAGTAAGCAATTTTACATTGAATAACTGCAGAAGAATCTAGAACTTGGTGGTTTTCATGTGCTAATCAAGCCAGAAAGTATGAGATAGGTTGGTTGTAGTTCATGGTTGAAGAAAATAATACTTAGTTAATACAGCACTTCTGAAGTCATATTAAACACTAATAAACTGTAGCTTAAAGTGGTAGATTTTATACTTGGTATGTCAGACTATCTGACAATGACTGAAGCTTACTTGTGTGGATTGATTTCTGTCATTTCACTTTTTATAGATTCCTGATACTATATTAGCATGGCTTGCTAATGGGTTTTCTTGAGTTACACAACACATGGGGAGAGGGGGAAAGATTATTAGTATGTCATTCATAAAGGCATAATTATATACCCAGATACAAATATCACTCTTGTTTGACCCTGAATTGGACATTTTCAGAAAGGAATGAAATTGTTGTTTTTCACTATAGAACACAATTATTGAATAGCATTTATTTACGTATTTCTACTTGACCAGGAGGCCAGACTTGAAATGTTTGTATGTAAACAAATTTAGATACAATAATGTTTTTGTTTGCTTTTACTTGCATTTAACTCAGAGTTGGAGTTGCAGGAAGTTGTCATTTCCACTGTGATTTTTAAGTCCAAGTGATTATAAATGCAATTTCTTTTAATTAAAAGGTAAGATGATACATTTACAAATAGCAAATGAGTCCCTGTTTCAAGTTCTATTTTCAGAGGTGACAGTGGTGAATTCCTGAATACTGTAAGGATACAGAGGTTTTGTCTTTTGCAAATTTTAGATTGGCTGAAAACATTGAAGATACTGAAACACAGAGCCTCTTGGCTCTTCCAATTGTTTTTCTATGGGGTTTTGAAGGACTAATCTCAACACATCTCTTTTCATTCCTAAATCCTTCTTGGGTCATCTTTCTTAAGCTACACTAAGACTTTCTTAAGCTACGCTAGTGGAGGCTGCATGAAATCTTGGGTGATGTGAGGTGGAGGGAGCAGAAGGCAGAAGTTGTCCTGAGAGCAGCAGCTTGACCCCTTGTCAGGTGAAAAGCTATGCTGTGGAAGGATAGTTCTTGCACGTTTCATACTGACAGGCAGCCCAGCCACTTCTTACCTTAATATAGGGGTATGAAACATTTAGGTCAGTGAAAGCTGTTCAGGTGTCACATGTAAAAGCACACCCATAATGACGGGATGAAAATGTGGCAGTAGATCACAGAAATGAGGTTTTGAGCTTTCTGCAATCTCTGAATCAACCCAGCTTTCTATTAGAATTTTTCATATTGTTTGCATCTGAGGAAGTGATGGTACTCATATTTGCATTAAATCTGTGCCTGGAGGCTTGAGGTGCTGTTGTGCCAGGCATTGCCCAAAGCTGCAGTTATGTGGGTCATGTTCTGTGAACATCCTTTGAAACCTGAGATTTGTGTCTTCACAAGACATTTGTGAAGCACAAATAATAACCATTAGTAATATGAAGATGGAATTATTTAGCATCTGCTTGTACTAATTAATATAATACAGGTGGGATGGGAAGACTGTGTTTTATTAAATGCAGTGGTTTATGGTTGTCACATGGGATTTTATTGTTTGAAAAGAGCCTGAATAATTCAATGCCCAGTTTATTAACAAATAAAGTTGGTTTTGCCCACTTTACTGTTTGTTTAAAGTAGTTGTACTGTTTACTTAAACTAATCTAATTGAATAAAACTTTCAGTAAAATTACTTTAAGAAATCAGTTGGTCTCAGATGAAAGTGTGGAAAAGAGAAGAAAATCTTTCGCACATCTACAAAAACATGTATGTTTTTGCTCTTTCTCATTCTCCTTTCTGTTGTTTGCTGTCCTTATCATTCCATAGCAAAATCATGAATAAGTGTACAGATGTAATACTAGAAAAAGAATTGTTGGTAGTTGTGGAATGAACAGCTTTTATTTTTACCAGAGCAGTTGAAACGCAGTAATTCTGAGCTCCTGTGCAAGCTGCAGGGCTCCGAAGGCACCACACTGCCCTGGCTTTGCCTTTGCGCTGCTGTAGTGCTGCGTAACGTGTTGTATTCAAGGCAGGAAAGTCTGTTTTAAGAGTCTACATGGACTCACTGCTTCTCACAGAGGCAAGGTCCTGCTCCTTGGGCTCTTCTGGCAGGGCGAGAGCCCTTGGTCTCACCAGTGCAGGGTGGCAGGTTGCTTGTGTCCAGTCCCTGCCAGGGATGCAGCCTGCATTGCTGGGCTTGAAGGCTGCTGCTCTGCTGGGAGTGACTCAAGAGCCACATCCTGCTACTGTGGCATGGCAGACCTGTGGGGGTTTTGAATGTGGTTTTGGGTAAGTATTTGAAGTGCTCGTGCAATACAGTGTCAGTATAACAGGTCTTCTCTTCTGTATGAGCTTTGATTGCTTCATAGAATCAACCAGGTTGGAAAAGAGCTTTAAGATCATTGAATCCAACCACTCCTCAGCACTGCCAAGGCCAGTGCTGACCCATGGCACTGGGGGCCTTATCTATACTGTGTGAATGCTTGCAGTGATGGTGACTCCAGCATCATGCCCTGGGCAGCCTGTTCCAACGCCTGAGCACGCTTTGTGGAAGGAATTTTCCTGTTTCTTTACATGGCATCCTTTCTCATTGCCTTCTAGAAGGTGGTAAGGATCATTCTGACCTACTAAGTCTGTAGCTTATGGTAGAAGTCGTGGATTAATAGAGCTGAATTATTTTTACCATTGGACTTCAGCTGTTAGAATTCCCTCTTATTTTTAATATACTTGATTTCAACACACCCAGCAAGATTGGTTTTTTCCTACCTTCAAAACCAAATCTTGTCTTAGCCAGGGGGATGGAGGGCAAGAGGACTCCGCATTCAATTATTCAAATCCATTTTTTAAGTGTCAAGGTTTTTGTGCTTTGGTAAGTGAGTCTTGAAATACCTGGGAATAAAAAAAGACCTGTTCCTAGGCAATGAAAAAATACTTTCATTGTACTTTTTACAGGAATTTTCCTGATATGGAGAGTATCTAAAAATAACTTTTAAGGACTGTATTTTGGAAAAATAGAAAACTCTTTTATCCACGTCCGGGGGAAAAAAAAAATCAATTAAAATTTTACAGATGCTCAGTGGGGTGGGTACTTGTTTTTATTATTATTTTACAAGGACTTTGTTAGAACTCCTGCATTTCCCAGGAATTCTGGACAATCTTTTAAATGGAAATGTCTTGACTTTGCGTTTTTCCATATGTTGTCAAGGGTGGCTTTGTAGCTTTAGGCCAAACTCTTTGGCATTTGCAGGAAAGGAGTAACATCTCAATCTGTTTTGTGCAAATTATGCTTTTTAATCCGTAAGCTTTTTTATTTGTACATTATTTGGAAACAGAGGGAGTCCTATTTTGTAGTTTTAAAATATAACTATTGCTTTTGAAGCTGTAACTTGCTTAGATTATTTGATGTGAGGGAACTGGTTTGCCAGTGTAACTTTTGATATTGGTAAGTGTTTGTGTAGTGCAGCAAGGTGTAAAAGCTTGAGTTCTGAAGTTAAAGGGAGAAATACACCCATATTTAACTAACAAAACCACTTCTTCAGAGAGACAATATCATGCTAATGTGGGGTAATTCCCTTCCTCTTACCAAACTCGCTAATTAGTTTTTAGTCCCTCTCCCTTAATGTTGCTCAGGAGCTTGGAGCTGTGGTACAGAAGTATTGAGTACAGGCAGAACTGGCAATGGACACTAAGCCATTTACTAAACCATTTGATCTTCCCGAGTTTTTCCTTTCTTTTGAGACAGCAGATGGAGAGTAGTGACCACCATGCAACCTGAGGCAGACACTAAAAGGAGACTTTACTGAAGTTAAGAACAAAAGGCAGCTTCATCTCAGATGAGGCTCTTTAAATATTTATGTAATAATACAAATCTGCTTGAAAAGCAAGTTGTGGTCCCTGTAAGTACTTCCTCCTGAGGTGTCGGGTCCAACGTGCTCTGTGGGCATAAGGATGCCGTGTATTGTGACAATGAGGGCATTTTCCTGTTCCACAATGAAACTAATCCTGTTGTGAGTGAAACTAAGGTTTTTCTCTCCTCTCCCTCTTCTCTTGCAGGAGGAAAACTGTGGTCTTATGTCAGTAGGTTCTTAAACAGAAGTCCTGAGGAAAGCTTTGTAATTCCTGAAGCCAGGACATCCAGTGCAACCAAAATTCACCTGGAGCTGCCAACACCTAGTCCTAAAGAAATTGGCAGCAGCACGGATTCCAGAGAAAGCTGTGGGGAGGGCGTGCTAAAGGTGGTCCCACTGAAGAACAGCCTAACGCTGAGCTCTCAGGATGACAGCAGCAACCAGGAAGATGGCCAAGAGAGTTCCAAGTGGATGGACTCAGGATCCAGCTCAGAGGAAGAGTGCACTACTAGTTATTTAACATTATGCAATGAATATGGGCAAGAAAAGATTGATTCTGGCTCTCTAAATGAGGAACCAGTGGTTAAACTGGAGAGTGAAGGTCTAAATCCCAAAGAGAGAAGTTGCTTACCGAAATGCATTGTTGGCAGTGACAGTTTCACCTCTCAGATTGCATCTCAGGAACGAAAGCTTTTCCTTGAGGATAATGAGTCAGAAATAGCTAGCCCTACTAGGATATTGGACTCGTTAACTAAATCAAAGAACAGCCCCATGGAACTCTTCAGGATAGACAGCAAAGATAGCACGAGTGAGCTCCTGGGGCTTGATTTTGGAGAAAAATTCTATAACCTGAAATCAGAGCCCTTGAAGCCATTGTTTTCTGTCCCAGATCATGACAGAAGCTTGGATGCCCTAGAAAGCAAAATAGGTGTGAAAGCTCATGACACTGTAAGCAGGGGTTCAAATGATTCTGTGCCAGTTATCTCCTTTAAGGATGCTGCTTTTGATGATGTGAATAGTGCTGATGAAGGAAGGCCTGATCTCCTAATAAACTTACCTGGTATGTCTAATGAAACAGAAGAGGCAGTTGTGCCAAGGCCAACAAAGTTTACAAAAACTGATAGGGACGTGTTGGAAGTAAAGTTATTAGAAACCCCGGATGTCTTACAGCTAAATAATTCTGCAGAGCCATGCAGAGCATTTGATCAAGAGCCAAATCATGTGGCACCAGAAGCAGGTGATGCTTCCCGCAAGGAAGCAGATGGACAAAGTAGTGTCACTCAGGGAGCTCTTGGGACTCTCTTTACATCTGACCAAGATGTAGGTAGTTCAGAAGATGGGGATCTGTTTCTAGGGCTTGGAGCCTGCTCCATAAATGTGACATGCGAAGAAGGTTCATTTGTTTCCAACCAGCTCTCAGGGGCTCAAGATGTGAGCTTGGATGGAGACCTGTTAAGAAATGAAGCAGTGTTGCTGTTTTCCGATCACACTGAAGACTTTGGGAAAGAGGAGACAGACTCAGCTTTGTTACCAGCACCTGACAGTAAAAAGACAGCACCAAAGAGGGAAGACAAAATAGCAGTAGCAGAGGAGAAGGAAATACATCAGATTTTTCAGGACCTCGACGAGAGATTAGCGATAACCTCCAGGTTTTATATCCCAGAGGATTGTATTCAAAGATGGGCAGCTGAAATGGTTGTAGCCCTTGATGCTTTACATAGAGAAGGAATTGTGTGCCGCGATTTGAACCCAAACAACATCTTATTGAATGATAGAGGTCAGGAACTTTTGCAAATGCATTTCTTTTTATTCGCTGTTGCTTCCAATTAACTGAGTAGGCGTTTTATCTTGTAATTAGTATCTTCATTTCCTGTCTAGAGCTTCATTATCAGTGCAGCAAATTCACCCCCAGTAATAGCTTCTAGTACTTAATGATGCCATTATTCTTAATGATACTGTTTTTAGCTACAAAAGGAGTAATTACAGTTCACTTCTGCAGAAAATGGAAGGGAAAAATGTTTTGATTTCTCCTGTCGTTTTGTTTTTAGGACACATTCAGCTAACGTATTTTAGCAGGTGGAGGGAGGTTGAAGACTCCTGTGACAACGATGCCATAGAGAGAATGTACTGTGCCCCAGGTTAGAGCAATCACCTACAATGTTTCACTTGGAAAGTAGATGAGCAGCTTTCATTTTCTCGCAGAGCCTCTATAGCATAGAGCTCAAGATCATGCAGTATCTGAATTTTCTTTGCCTGAATGTCTTGAAAAGCTAGAGGGCTCATAACTGCTTTATTGTTGAACTGTGGTGGTGTTTGTTAGATCATTGCCATCAAGTGTAATTGTATTGAATGTCTTGTTTAAGCAAATTTAGGGAATGTTTTGTTTGCTTGCGCTTACTTGTTACATGGGGGTATGTCTTGATAACTGAAAAGAGCAAAGAAGGGAAAGGGCAGACTGAAAAGTTGATACCAAGTCTTAAAAATGCAAAAATTTATACATGCAGAGAATATGGGGGAAAACCTCCAACATAGCAGTTTGAAAACACAACCCTACTAGGCTCAGAGATACCTCTGACATTTCTCATGAACTACAGTGGGCTTTAAAACAGTTCAGAGAGCTCTTTACTTAGAACTGCTTTCATCAATCAGGCAGGTGATAAAATCAATATCTCTTGGGTTTTCATAGCAAGGATGGCACTTGAAACCAAGCCTTCTCTTTTCCTTTTTCCTATTTATTTTCTGCTAATGTAGTGATCAAATGACAGTGAAAGCCGAAAATCAGGTGGCTTTTTTTTACATTTAAAGCTATGAGTAATTTCATTGCCAGCTTAAACCCCTACTCTTTGAGTTTAAATGAGTACTGATTGGCTATTTTCCAGTTTCTCTTCTTTATTCTGAATTTGAACTGCCAACATACCCTTTCTGCTCAGCACTCTGAGCTTGGCATGCAGGTAGTCCTCAAGCTCAGAGTCTCCAAATAGGCTCAGGAGAGGTCAGAATCCAAGTTACCAGCAATGGAAGTTCTGAACTGAGTGTGGCATCAGGTGCTTTTTCTGTAACTTAGTACTGTAACTGAAACACAGTAAGATCTCAACAAAGAATTTGAATGCTCTTGAGATAAATAGTAAATAAAGTATTTTTAGGTGCCAGTCAAAAGGGTGGGTATTACAAAAAACAATTCCTTTTATCTGTCAAAGCAAACCCAACTCTTGTTTTCCACCCTCACCCCACTTTAATTCAAGAACAAGAAAATCAGGGAATCCCAGTAGTTCTTGTGGTGGCTAGCTAGAGGTGTGTCCTGGTGGCCAACATAAATGGTGTCCTGTTAGAAAGTGGTGTTTTTCTGCTTCCCTAACCCAGCCTTGAACACAGTGCTCCCTAGTTGAACAGTAGCAAAGATAGAAGTGCAGCCTTCTCCCACCTTGTCATCATTAATGAGCTGGGAAAGTCAAAGCTTAATTTTTCTGTCTTTTAATGAGGATCCAAAAAGAAGTTTTTTTGCCCCTTAAACCCCAACCAACCAACTCCTGCAGTAATTAAGTGCATAAGGAGCAATTGAAATAATATTTAGAAGTCCCCAAATGCAAAAGCAAAGTTTTCTGCACCATCGTTATTTCCACCTCGCTGCATGGATGCGGTATCCATCCGAGCTTTTCTTGGTTAAGTTTCCTTCTCCTCTCCCTGTCCTATCCCATCCCGAGCTGTACTTTGCTTTGTATGGCTGTCACTGGTGAGCTGCAAGATTAGGATTTGCAAATGCAAATATTAAATATATGCAGGATGGCTGAATTGATACTGCTCTGGGGTTCTTACCTTTCATATTTCTTTGTTATCTCTGCAAAGTGTACTTTTAGTAGAGCTATTTCATGCTAATTTTTGCATTTTGGTGTAATTTAGCAATATAAAAATGTATTTTGGAGCCAAGTATCATTCTGTTCGGAGCAATGGTTTAATACCTGTACCTTCAATGAGGATGTGTGGTGGAGTCCAAAGCAGCTTTCTAGTGCCACTGCTGTTGGTAAATCTTGCTCTAGAACTTCTGTTCAGTATTAAAAATGTAATCATGTTAGTGGCCTTTGTCCTTTCTGGTGTTACAGAAAAAACCCTCCTTTGGATGATCATTTTTCATTTTAAGGAGTGTACCATGTCCCTGGAAACTCACGTGCTCCCATTATCCTGATAGCATTGCTTCTCAAGCTGCTGCTTGGAATAAGGAGTTTGAAATGATACTTATGCTTCAGTTCAGTGCATTAAGAGAAATGGGCAAAATGGGTTGTATTTTTGTAGAGGTGATCAAGTAATCTTTATGAAATTTCATTAGATATCTTATAATACAACACACTGAATAAATAAAGTGACTCAAAGTGAGCCTTTACCTTGCTTTGAATTTTTCTGATGTTTCCAGTATTGTGTACAGTATTGCCCTACCTCAGGTGCTGAGCCTTCCCTCTCCTTTTCCCTCCTAACTGAAGGATGCAGTGAAACTTGGCTTGTAAAATGTTGTCTCTGTGTATAGCTTGGTGTGTTTTCATCAGAGTTTGTGATAGAACAGCATTTAGACATGGTAATTTTTATGATATGTGATTGCAGCGTTTTGTTATTTATGTGCCCTTGTTAAGGTATGTAAGAAAGGGAAGATGCTTAGCTGATGCTTGAGACTGGGAACAGATGATAAGTCTTGGGATGCAGTTCTTTTTCTGCATTGATTATTGAGGAACAAATTTTGGAGGCAGAAAAAAGAGGATGAGTTTGAAATTTAAACAGATTGCAGGAGATGCTCAACTGAAAACAGAGAGGAAACTTGCTGAGTTATGTGAATGTTGTAAAAATGTATTAGAAACAATTTGATCTTTTTAATTGATAAGGTTTCAGGTGTTAATTCTTTACAGCACGAGTTATAAAGTGCTTAGCAGCAAAGTGCCTCAGGACATATTTAAATATTAAGTTGCTTTATTGGTTGAATATAAACATGGAATCTCAATTCTACAATGTATGTATCAGAATCTAAATCCTGGAAGGGTGTAGGGATAGTAATGTATTAATATTGAAGCTTTTCACACCTGGGGAGTATAGAGGTCTACCTACATGGAGCTTGCTTGCGGCATCTAGGATTTTGTATGTGAGGCTTTTTAGTACCCCAGGTTGTAACCTTGTATTAATGCAAAATGTGAGGTAGTAGTGGAATAGGAACAGTGATCAGATTCTTGCCATGGTGAACAGCAAGGGCTTGCTTAGCACTTGATAGCGTACGAGAAGCAGAGAAGCAATGGGACTGCATACGTAGAAAAGAGATTATGCAGTGTATATATAAGATAATGGCACAAATGCAAACATTATAAATGGAGAAGTGTCAAAAAGATGAGGGAAGAGATAGTTTAAAAAGCTGCATACCGTTCCCTGCTAGCAATGTAATTAATTTTGTATGAAATAGCTATTGTCATTTTATATCGTGCATAAATTAAAAGCAGGGCTAAATCTGTGGCAGGAGGTGGCACTTTTCCACTACAGACGGCAGATGGCATTGTACCATTAATGGATTTTGCTGTTGCACTTGCTGGCTCTAATTTGCCTAACTTCATCTAAGAACTGGAGACGGAAGACGTGATTTATTTGTAACGATTTGCATATCGCCAATTGTACTCACAAGCTCTGAGTCGTGGTGTGTTATAGTGCTGTTGAAGCTGTTGGTAAAGCTTGAGAACTCTCTTTATTCCTGCATAGTTCTACTCAATTAAAAATAAACTTCATGCTGAACCAACTACTGCAACAACAAAGCTATCTGCAGATGCTTAAAAGTAGCGCCTGTGCTGTACTTTGATTAATGGCCAAACTAAATCTTTGCTGTTCACCTATGATAAGTCAAATGTTGTTTCTCTAACCCACAAGGGAAATGATGGATTATAAATCATCCCCTATAAACTCAACACCACTTCAAGTAAAACTGTGGGGGGGGGGTTGGCCAAGAATAACCTATTTGCTTTTAAAGAAGAATTAAGCACTTGTAAGTGTGAATTTCTGCTGCATTAATACAGTTCAGTTGACTAATGTGAGGTTTATGTGATTAATTTCTTTAACTTTCCTTCTTTTCGTAGCAATTTTGTTTGCTGAATATTTAAAAGAGTGCTAAGCAGCTGATGTCTGAACACAAAGTTATTAGCAGATCAGATGAGAATGATTCACTTCTGTTTAAACAGCCCTTTGCTCTCCATGCCCCCTGAGAACTCTTATCACATATTTGTCCAGAAAAACCCCACGAAAACTAACAGAAATTCCCTCGCATTATCCACCTGCCTGGTGGCTGATAGTATCAGCAACCTATCTCTTTATCTCTTGGTTAATGTGCCTTGGTATTCTGAAGGGGGGAAAATTCCAGTAACAGAATCAATTTACACGGACAGAAACTTGAGCAAATGCCAGCCTAGCAGGGGGGCCATTATTCTGCTCTATAAATAAGTTTAAAAAAGAAACAAACACACACACACAAACCTGTGAATCAACATGTTTTGGTCTAATTGAGGGAAAAGCAAGATAGATGAATTTTGAAATGCAAATGATCACCTTCTGTTATTGAAGTATCGGTTTTGCCAACTTTGTGATCTTAAATATAAAGAGTTGTTACCTTTTAAATGGAGTAATAATTGTATCCTATTCTTGATAGGGATTTTAAAATCAAATAGCTAACTTTGTTAAAAAGTCCCTCCATGGCATGCTTAATGCCTGTGCGAAAGATAAAATTGTCTACAGCCTAGTCAGGTCTGTCTTCAAGTAAAACGTTAAGTTGAGCATTTACTCATAAAGAGAAATCGTTTAGGTTCTTCTTCCATCTAACCAGTGAAGTGTTGTGTTGTAGAAGCAGCTTTCTGGTCTAACATCTTGTGCAAATCCGACATGCGAATGAGATGTTTTATTTACACTCACCGAGTTCTCATTCCAGCAGCAGGGATGCATTCTGTCGCATCCCTGTAGTGTTTTCAGAGGATGAGGTTTCAGAACTGGGCAGCCTCTAGAGTCTTTTTTTTTTTCTTCTCCAAACAATGAGTTTTCACGAGACTGTGTTCACTAAAAACTGGAGATGTGCTTGTTGAGATCGTAAAGCCAAAGAGAGCTTAGCTTCGTAGAAAATGTAAGTCAGAAACTGGCCATCAGTAATACATCATATTATTCTGATGCTTTCATAAGCTGTGTGCTAGAATCAAACCTTATTTACACAAAGTAGCCTTCACAGAAGCCTGCATATAAATATATGGTATATTTAGTTTTGTCTAACCTGCTGCTAATCTCACAGAATGCAAAATCTATGTTAAAAGAAGGCTTTGTAGACAGAGGATTTTGTTCCAAAAAAACCCCTAACAAACTGTTTCAATGTGCAACCTGATTTTTGTACTCCCAAATAAAGATGTCACTTCTGCTCTTAGACAATTGAAAATACAGATGCAAAGTGCAGCTGATAACCTAAAACATATGGCATGAAACTAAAAATTGCTAGGTTGCTATTATTAGCCTGTATGCTATAATTTTTATTTACTGAATAAGGAAAAAATGGTTTGCCTCTGTTTACCAAATAGATATTTGATGCTGGAAAATCTGCATATTATTTGTGTGTGTGTTTTTCAGTAGGAGCTTGCAGGCACTCATTAAATCTGCTGTTCTGTATTATAGTAATTTAATTTGAGTAGATTGTTTAAGAAGCGAAATAACTGTGGTAGATTAAAGTGCCATTGACCCTGCGAGGTGTCGAGGGGAGGGCTGGTCTCCTGGTTATAGTGTAAGACTGGACTTCCTAGATTTTCTCTCTGCCTCTGTCCTAGCTTTGTGTGTGACATGAATGTCTCGGGATAATCCTAAAAAGGAAAGGGACAAACAGGGCAGGTGAATCAGCTTTGAGCAGCAAAGACAGCAGGATGGGCTAGCTCGATTTGAAAAGCCCTGGCAGTAGGAAACAGGACTAAACATTAAGGTGAAAAATATCTGGTTGTTGTGAATAACGAGGAAAGGTCTGGAGCTGCAGAAGAAGTACTGATTATTGTGAAGCTGGGAGTAACAGCTTTACAGCAACTGTCTGGAGTGCTGCAGCTCTCCAAAGACACCCGAGTGTCCCGCAGAAAATGGTGACAACTGACTGCTCCAAACATAGATGCCATGAACCTGGAGTAGTTAATTGAAAGCATAGGTTTGGGGAGAGAATCGGGTGTGTTCTGAAAAGAATCTGATGTGTTTTGGCACTCAGGTTTGTTGTAAGTACATGACATGTTTCAGGTGAAGTACATGTTCTCGTGGGTAGTTAATAACTCTGTAAGAAGCTGTAATTTACCCGTGTAGTGTGGTTGGTTTTTTCTTTATTGTTTTTATTTATTTATTTAATTATTATTATTACAGGTGGGGCTAAAACTTGAAGATAGCGTAGAAGGTGTCTTTTGAACGTAAACAGAGCTAACTGAAAGGTTAATTTATGCTTGCTTTGTTTTGATAACAGCAGTAAAAGGTTTCTTCATCTCGTTTGTCACCTACTCATTTTAGCAGGAGTTTTAATTCCATCTTGGGTTGCTAAAAGGAAGAAAGAACACAATTCCCTCTGTTAGTTTTTCTTCTGTTGGTGACATGAGGAAATTTCTTCCAAAGAGGAACATAAATGCTCATATGTTTTGAGTACCTTTAAGATGAAACTTCCTCTTTTCATACTCCATTTGATTTTCGCAAATGTTCATTGGACTTGCCTCACTACTTTATTGTTTAAAGACCATAATAAACTTTTTTACTCAACTATAGATGGTTCAGTACTGTGTTTTATAAATTGCTAAAGCATTTTAGGCAAAGCATTATGGCCAGATTGCTTGTGTGATGTGTTATTTAGTGAGTGCATCTTACGATATCTTGGCTGACTGAATCTGCCCTAGAGTAAATTAGCTTGGACTCATTTTACTTGGTTCTCTGTAAATGCTTCTTTACATATATCGATATTAAAATATGATAAAATAGTAAGCTTTTAAAATCAAATGAGTGTAAGGTAAATAGAATTTCTGAAGCGACTCTAATGGTTTTCCATGCAATACTGTTTATCTTAATGGCCACAGAAAGGGAGAACTTTATGTCTGATGTTTTCAGAATCTTGGACAAGTGCATTTCCTCCTGAATGGTTTCAGGTGCCTGACAGTAGTTCAGATGGGTCTCCTTGTTTTCTTACCAGTGCAGAATGATTCTAGAAGGCACCTGTTTCTGCTTGAAACATGGGGTAAAGGAAAAGGCCGCCTCAGGTTTTAGAATTCTTATCAACTCATCAAGAGTCAAATGTTCCCTTCTTAACTCAGGCAAACACCTCAGTGTGAAGCCCTTCCTGACTCTTAGGTGTTTGGAGAAGCAGCACTCCCACCTAGAGCCTGTTTTCTTGTGAGATGGCTTCAAATATGGGGGCTTTTTTGGGGTATTATAGTTTATCCCACAAAGCTATTGCTCTTTTTGTTCTTTGGAGTTTTTGTTCTTGGTGATTTGCAACCCATCTGGATGAGTTGACTGTGAATGTCTGAGCCTACCCTTAATCTGAGCTTCTTTTGTTGAGCTAGTATTTGTGAGTGCTGGTTGGGAGGCCCTGTTGTGGGCCCTGGAGGAACCTGTATTTAGGAGGAAATGTTTGAGGTGTGGTAATAAAAACCTTTGAAATCCTTCAGCATGAACCCTGTATTTCAGGTTACAGTGCTGTAGATAGAATGAGAAAATCAGCCTTGCTGTTAGGGTTAATGACTTTATGGAGGATTTGTGTTCAAGAGAGGTGAAGTTCTGCTTTTTTACTTTAGAACTGGCATTTCTATTAAAAATACAGAGCATTGTCAGCAACATATCCCTTATCAGGAAGTAAGGTATCACTGTGTATAATGCAAATATTGAGATAAGTATGAAAACCATAAAGAAATGGCCTTTCAGTTGAGACCAGCTGCTCTGGAAGGAGGACAGTGCTGGGTAGTGAAGGTGTTTACCTGTACCATCTGTCTCTAGCTGAACCTGATAGCCTTTTACAAATCTCCTTCCCTTCGGCTGCTGTTCAAATTGCTTCTGTGCAGGAATTTAGCATTGCTGTTGACACGTTCTGTTTGGTGCTAGATGTCCTACAGGCATCAGGAAGGGAGAAAGAAAGCTCTCCCTCTGAAGTTGCAGTGAAGAAATAGGAAGAGCTGCTAATTATTTTTTCACCCTATTTTTTTTATTTGAAAGGATTTTTTTTAATTGTGGAATAATATGAATCTTTTTTCCTGTAGATTTCCTACTGCTAGTCCTAGAAACACCACACGTGTGTGCACGTTTATGTTTGTACAAATGGGGATAAGGTCCTTGATTTCAAGGTTCATGAAGTAAAGAATTGGCACAAATACGCCCATGTTATTCACTTAAGCTTATGGGTTGCTCGCATTTATAGTCTAAATTACTTTGCTGATGGATTGAGATGAAAATGTTTTTTAGTGAAGGCAGATATTGTAGTTCAGATTTATTGCAATATTAAAGCTTTAAAAAGAGCATATGCCCTGTGTGGTACATTACATTAGCTAGCTACTCTGTAACACTCAAAAGCACTTTATAATCTATAGTTTCTGAATTTTCCCATGCTGTGTAGTCAAGATAAAATGCAGTAACATTGATGTGATATGCTGAACTTAATACGGTCAGTGTATTGCAACCCGTTTGAAGTAAGGGAATGTAAACAACACATGTTTATTTGTAGTATTCACAATGATTTTAGGGTTTTCTTTAAGGTGTCTTAATCTGAAGTAAGGGAACTCTAGAACCTGGGAAAGCAGACATTGGATAACAGGAGAAAAGTTGAGCTAAAATTTAGTTTATGTAAAAAAGGATGCTTGGATGTTTCCCTCAGCTGAGGAAACCATTTTCTGTTCTGCATTGGTTCAGATGACTTGTCATGCAGTTTCTGCTCTGTGTGTGCATGAGAACCTAGCCAGAGCCCTTCAGCCCAGGTAGAAATCTGTGTTATTTGACTGTTCTCAATTTATCCTACTTGTGGCATTTTGGTCATGGTCAAAAGTGGATGGAGGAGGTCAGTACTGCTCTCTTTAAGAGAAATGCAGTGACATTTCTTTTGACTTGGCGTATATTGAAGGTATTCTTACAGTTGAAAATCTGAGCTTGGATGTTGGAGAAGTGGACTCCAGTTTCCTTTTCTGGCTCTTACTCTGTTCGTTTTCTTCATCAGTGAAGTAAGTGGAGCTATGTCAGTAACTGTGTGTAGTTCTGTGAAAGAAGGCAGCGTAACTTGGATGCTTCAGAGAACTGGATCAGCATCTGTGATTACCAACAGAAAAGGAAACAATTCCAAAACTCAGAAATGATTTTTGTAGTATTTCTTTCCCCGTGCTCACAATGATGTGGTTTTCACCTTTAGAATATTTTTTTTATAATTGGGCTGTAACTCCAGAGGCCCGTTCCCACTGAATGTCTATGGGAAAGAATGGATTATCTCCTTTGTGGCATTATTCTAAAATGTAAGATGTGTCAATATGGGGAAGTTAATGGCAGTATGGGAAGTTATTCTGGAATAAGTGTGGAATTTCATTTAAAAATAAACCCCATTATTTGTTTGGGAGAAAGCGCTTTTGGTATGGATTGTCTGCAGAGTAAAAACCACATGGGAAGGAAAACTGTGCTCTAAAGAAGCCTAAAGTGTTTGTTTTTAGATTTCACTTTCCATTCATGTTATCTTGGTTTTGAGTGTACATTATTGGAACATACAGCACTAGGAAATCCCAGTTGGACTGGAAAGCCCTTTCCAGTCAGTAGGTCTCACTGAGAGATGATGTGAAAACCTTTCGGCAGCTAGTTCATGTGGAAAGGCTTGAGTTTGGTTTAGTTTTGTTTCTCTTTTTTTACAGGACAGTTACCTAGAAGGTCTGTGAAGGGATGCAAAATTAAATTGCAATAACAGATTTTAAATTTTACACAAATTCTCTCAATTTACCCTAATTTCAGCTTCCTTTGGATGCTTGCCTGGGATCTTAAAGCCATTTAAAAATGCATGTAATTATGCTGCTACAGTTCCTCATGTGGCTGCCATTAGATCTTTGTAGAAGTTTCTCCATGCCGATAGAAGCATTAATCTGTAAGGAATGGAATAAATTCTAATGTGTGACACCCTTATAGTGATGTATTTGGCATTCAAACGCCATTAACTGTAATAAACTTCTCAATGTGAGGGATGTCCTAGCTAAAGAAACAACGAGCCATCCTTCCTTGTTACTCTTGTAGCAGCAACCTCAGCCTAGTTCTTGGGGTGCTGGAGTGTCTTGCAGCTCATATGCCCAAGGGTGGGGGGGATCCCCCTGCACATTGCCATGCTCCATCCCTGCATCTGGGGAGGGCTGCCTTCCTTTCCCTGACCCTGGACTCTGACTTACCTGTAGTTCTCCTTGGCCATGCTCATGCAAAGCTCCATAAAATGATGAGCAAGATTTTTTTTTTACACATGCCACAGTGCTTTTCATGGCAACCACTATGTAACTGTATGCTAATTGTTGTCCTCTGCTGGGAAGCTGGTGTGGCTTTTGCCACCAAAGCTATTTTAGTGCAGCTTCTGCATTTTTTTGACAGTCTAAATGAAGATTTCATCTTCGCTGCAATCTGTTTTCCTGCCTGTTTTAGAGCAGACAGCGTGGTGTGTTTGCATTTCATAATTTCTGTAGTTTAAAGCCTGAGTCAGGGAAGGCCAAGTTTTCTGCATGGATCATGCTATTGAGTATGTGAATGTGTATGGCAGGGGTCTCTAACTCCCATCTCACATCTCCACTGTCTTTTGGACAGCAGTAAGAGTGGTGCTGGCTGGATGCTAAGAACAACAACTATTTGTACCTAGGTACAATTTGGGCTGAGCTGTAGCAATGGACAGTTGCTGGCTGTGGTTAGGCTGTGTGAAGTAGATTTAGCATCTCCATGTGTTTCCCAACAGACAAGAGAGGCTATTGTGAAAAGCCTCCTATGGTGATCCCAGCAAAGGGCATGGGTTAGCCAAGAGACAAATCCTGCCCTCTAAAACATGCAGTGGGCTACCGTAACCTCCCTTGTGCTGCATCTAAGGATGCTTCAGGCCACTCTGGTCAGTTCAGCTCTTCTGACCATGGTCAATTCTCTAAATGCATTTTGCTTTGCTGTTTGTCACCTCCAGTTTTAGTCCAGTATAGAAAAATCCTAACTATAGTGCGCATAAATCTTGAAAATGCCTATGTATGTGTGGGAAAAAGCAAATTGTGGACAAAATGTATAACACTGCTCTGTTTGAACAATGCAACCTGTAGGTGGCTAAAGGGCTAACTAAATTGCAGGCATAATGAAAGCTCTGTGGTATTTAGTATATGTTCTGTCAGCATTAAACAGTCACCTTGTAAATATATGTTAATTTTGAAGGTGTAACTGACCCTTTTAATATTAATTGAAATGTCTTGTGTTTAGAGGTTGGTGCTATCCTAGAAGAGACAGAAGCCTGTGACTGGTGGAGTCTGGGTGCGATTCTTTTTGAGCTCCTCACTGGGAAGGTAGGATGGGGTGCAACTGACTCGATAAAACTGACCTCTTGGCCAGTAGTTTCTCTCAAGTGGTGTGCCTAGTTGTAGTTTTCTTGCTTATCTTTCTCAGTTGTCCTTTGCCGACCAGAGTAGCCTCTATTTGTTCCGTCTACATGGGACTAGAGCAATGAAACATGCTCAAGCTTCAGCAGAACAACTTGATAAAGCGTGTAAAACTCAGGACTGAAACAATAACCAGTAACCATGCTGCCCTCTTAACTGCAGTGAAATCTGAGCTCCCAAACATTCTGTCTGTGTGTTTATAAAAGTTTGCCCTAATTTCGGTATTATTTCCTGGGACAACACATAAGCCATGTGTTGCTGTTTGGTATTTTGAGACGGAGAGTGCTCAGCTAAATCAAATGGGTGATTGACAGTTCTGCATGAAGAAATCAAAGTCCACTAAATTCCCAGACTCTTCAAGTTTGAGCAATAGAGCACAAGCACTAAGACATAAATGTTCTAAAGCTCTATCTCCAGGGACCTCAGTGTCTGCAGACATTCCTCCCAGAATCAGTACTTTGTACTAGAAAGCACTGAGATTTTAACTGTACGTGTTGATTTGCATGTATATTAGGAGATAATCCAACACTGTAATTGATTAATTAACAAATTGATCTGCCTACTTGGATTTTTCTCTTCTTTCTTTCTTTCTGCAGACCCTGATTGAGTGCCATCCATCAGGAATAAACACTCACACTTCTTTGAGTATACCAGACCATGTATCAAAGGAAGCCAGATCACTAATTCAGCAGGTAATTGAGGGGAAAATTCATTCTCTGTAGGTACTCATGTAGTCAGGACAAATACTTCTCCACCTAAGCTGTTCTGATGAAGTAAATGTAGAAGAGAAGCTGCTGACAGGAAAGTTGACGGGTCTTTCATCAGCACTGATGAATTTGCTCATCTCTTTTGTTTCATCTGGAGACTCTTGAGTTCTGCTGCCAGAAGTCTCTGTAGAAAACTTGAGTGCTTTGCCATTCCTTCAAAGAACAAGTTTGGTCAAGGCCGAGTGCCTTGGAAACACCTGCTGGTGGTGCATGGATATTTTAGAAATCCTGCCCTAAATGATTGTGGAAACATTTGGAATAGATTGAATTAAACTGAAAAATCTTAATGCCAAGAACTGTGGAACCAGTAACACACTGTTAGAAGTTATGACCTTGCTGTGGTTGAAAATCTGTAGCTGTCCTCCAGGGAACCTTCTGTATGCCGTTTGTTAAGGAAAGTACTTTGGACTGTGAATACAGTGTCTTTTGCAATAAGAAGATAACTGATAGGTTAGACAAAAGGCAAAATAGCAAACTTTAAAATATAGGCAACCTTCCAGACTGATACATCATTTTCAAACCTAATAGGAGTAGTATTGAATGCTGGTTTTAGTTTACTCTTAGCTTTAGGTGGTCATGACTGAGAGAATAAACTTACAGTACAGGGTCTTGAATGTCAGGTAATGCCATCTTCCTTCTAGTGAATTTTGACATAACTGAAAAAGTGGAGCCTGGGTCTGACCTATTCCAGTTGTGTAGAGCAAGTGATACATGTGAACTGTGTTGTTTGGCTTTGAAGAGTAACTTACGAGTGGATGTGTAATTAATGACATGACTTAGATGCAGATTTGAACAGAGCAGAGTGGAAGAAATAGTTTTTGAAGAAAAAGCAGGAGAGAAATATTGAAAATTCAGTGAGTCAAAAGACCCAGTGAGTGATTTCTGTGCCATTACTGTGAAACAATGAATGGGCACGGAACTAGATGTTTGGACCTCCTGTTTTGACTAGGTGACATGAAGTCACTGAAGGTGAAAGCATGTGTCTCTGTGTTTCTGGCAAAGATAGAATGGAAAGTGACTAAAGAAAAGCCATATTTTTGTATAATCTGCATCTATATTGTTTTATGGTAGCAAATTTCTACCCTCACCCACAGGCGATGCAGGACTCAAATGTCTAAGGAAAAGCAAACCCACACTTGATGGAGGGAATTCCCTCCATTAAGACTAGATGGGAAGACAAATGAAGTCATTCAGTCTTCTCCTTCCTTCCAATGTAGGACTGCTCTTCCCTGCAGACTATGCTATTGTTTATTTTCCCATATGCCAAAGAATGGCTCTTTTGCCATTTGGGCTTTAGGTAGCAAATATATCTCTGCAACTTGCAGATGTATTTACAAGGCCATGCCTGTTCAGAGAACAGTCATCCCATTGCCTGTGAGGTTAAACCTTCTAGTGTAGGGTGGTGACTTATCTGGTGTAGGTTCAGCTATATGAAGTAGTAAATCACTTTTTTGTTGTGTGACTATCCAAGGAAGCTGCCATTCATTGTTGAGGAAGCCTTGTCAGGAAAAGGAAGAAAGCTCTCTTGGCATGGATAGCAATTTGTCATTGTGACTTTCCTTCCCCCCACTGGCAAGGGTAAACAGGTCAAAGCATCACAGAATAACTCTCTGGGATCAATGTTCAGCTCTACAGAAAGCTGCCAGGCGTTGTCTCCTTCTGTGGCTTCCAGTGCAGGTGACTTCATTGTAAACACCCCTTCGTTTAGCCAGATTCTAAGAAAACAGCGTTCCCTTTATTTCTGGTGACAGAGGAAGCTGTCATTGTTATGTTGGTTTGGCATTTTGCACCCAGTATTTTTCTCAGGCACCTCCAGGCTTTGCCACCAACAAAAAATATAACGTGACTTTCCAATAGGTACTGCAGCTGGTGTAGCATCTGCTTTCTGAGCTTAAAGTCCTTCTGGAAGGACAGACTCCAGAAGATAAGTGTCCATGCTTTCCCTCTTCCGGTGCCGGTTGCCTTTTAGCAGAAGGCTGAGGCACGCTGACTTCATCTCTTTCTGGTGGCTTGGGGAAGATACCACAGCAGCGCTATTCACTGTCACTGAGCTACCTTTACTATGTGACATTATGACTGCAAATAGCAGAGCCATCTTAGAATGTGTAAATTCCTATGTTTATGGATGTGGACCCACTTAGATGTTGAGTGCATTAAGATATGAATACACATTGTTCCAAGTGACAACTGGGAGAAGTTATCCTATTAGCTGTTTGCAGAAAAGCAAGAAAGAAATCATGCCTTTGTACTGCCTGTAATTGAATAGAGTATAAGCAGTTCTAAACCAGCAAAATATTTGTGTGTGTCTTTATTAGTCTTTTTGGAGTAGTACCTTTGCATTCCCTTTTATATGGAGTGGTATCTTTAAACAGATGTAAATATTATGATTTCCTTTTCACATTAATTCAGCATGTGATGTACAACTAAAAAGCAAACGAGGTGCTGGATTTTAGGAAATTTCCATGAAGCCATGACACTGTTTTGTTTCCCTCACTGGCATTTTGATTTTTCACTTTTAGTCCATTAATATGACTCTAAAACTTTTTTTTTTCTTTTAGGAAACAGAGAACTGGTATTTTAGCATCAACTCACAATGTATAAAATGGAAAGTTACAGGCCCCTGTCCCTGATGTCGCCATAGTGCAGTGATGGGAGCAAAGGTTAACATGAAGCAAACGCAGTGTCCAGAGTTCTCCTGATGCAGCTCTGGCTGCTGCTCTCTTTTGTTGAAAAACGAGGTTAAAATGAAGTCCCAGTGTGCAGTGCTTCAGGGAATTGCATGCTGTGATCTGTAGTCTCTGAAGACTGTAACACTGAGACTCAAGGAAAGGAGAGTCTTCTTCCATTGACTAGATTTTAGGAATTTCAAGCATGCTTTCACACTCCTGAGAGTAATTCATAGAGCAGGAGAAAACAGTAGGATGTCCTTTACCTTAGACCTTTCTGGAACTTTTAAGCAGTTGTTTTTGTTCTCACTCACTGAATCATATATATATTTTTCTTTTCATATCAAGCTTTTGCAGTTTAATCCTGCGGAACGTCTTGGTGCTGGCGTTGCTGGTGTTGAAGACATCAAATCTCACCCCTTTTTTGCCCTTATAGAATGGGCTGATCTGCTGAGATGAGAGGTGCATGTCCTCTGAACAAACTCAGGTCAAGTGGACAAGTTTGTCTGGCACAGAAGCCCCCTGACTTGCTTCCTCTGGATGTCCCAAACCGTTTGGACGTGGTGACTAAAGGACACTGGAGCTGTGAGGCCAAAAGCTTGTAACAGAAATCACAGGTTGTACAGGGTGCTAGCTTGTTCTAATGGCAACTGGTTGCTACATGTGTGTATGTCTTTTCACCAAAGGGTGGTTTGTGATGTTTAGCGCTGCCAGCTTGTTGCCCAAGCAGAAGCAGGAGTGTGCTCCTGGTGCTTTGTCTAATGGTGGAAGTGTCTATAGACTGTGCCAGTTCAAAGTATCTTTTATGGTGACAGTCAACCATTTCCCTCTGCTAATTGCAGCTCTGGGAGGGGGGGCAGAGGAAGGAAGGAGCAAATAATTTATTAACGGCATATGCTGAATAAAATACTAAAATGCTTTATGCAAAAGCTGACACATTAAAAATAATATATCCATTAAAAATTAAGAAAGCTGTTGCATAATACTGTGGAATGTGTCTTGAAAATGGCATATCATTTCCCACTGTGGAAGGAGCATATAAAAGGCAAACAGTGCTGTCAAACGTCGTACTTTGTTGGCTGGCAATGTCTGTTTATAACTCTTGACTTTGTTGTATTTGATGAGCTACATGTTAAAGTCACTACAGAAAGGGAAGTTATCTTTTCCTCAGCCAGATAAACACTGCTTTGGCACTCTAATAAGGAGCAAGAACACATAACGCTAAATAAATGTATAGATTGAAAAAGGAAAAACTCTTCTCTCATCACCGCAGCCACCACTTTATCACTTAATGAACTTTACTTCCTCTAAGTGTCCTATTTTTAGCTACTACTTCAGGAAAGAAAACCCTTTCTGCTTGTACTCTTCTGCTTGAGGAAGCTTCTGAACTTTCCCACTTGGTTGTTAATAGTCTTAATAAATCAAAGAAAGCCTTCACCCACTCCGCTGCTTGGACAGGAAGAAGCCTGGGATTTGCTCATGCCAGATGACTAAGTGACATCTCTGAGCAAACCCTAGTGGGTAAGACTTGGGCATGAGCCAATTAGCTGACCTGTTTGTTTGTTAGGAAGATCTGGAGAATGGGAGAAGACTATAAGAAAAGCAGAATACTGTGCTGTGTGCTGCTGTTGCTGCTGAGCAGCCCTGCTCCTGACACACAAATGCTCTGTGCTGCAATGCTTGTACAGATTATGGATCTGTGGGGCTTTTTCCCAAATGTTTCCTTTGCTCTCGCTCTCTTTTTTTATTCCTCCTTTTTCTTCTTCTCCCCAGCTTTATCCGGAGAACAAAGGGCAAATTCCTTTGGGAAAATGAGGTGACAGCAATGATTATTGAATTTACAACTCCAAAAAAAAGGAAAAAAGTATCCCTCCATTTGTATTTTAGCAGTGTATTTTATGGGCACTCCCAAAAGTGCATCTGCACAGTCTCCATCTGTTAGACACCGGGTCTGTGTATTCAAATAAAGTGGAAAAGGAAAATGCTTCACTTAAACAAAGGAAATCTGGAAACTCTTTTTTTTTTTTTTTTTGTCCCTCTTTAAATTATTCCACTCCCTTCTTTTTTCTTTTTTTTTTCCCCTTTTCTTCCCTTTCTTGTGATCACCAGGCCAGCGCAGGGGCTGTGACAACACTGCAGGTTGTAACCAGGTCACTGGTATCACTGCCTACGGAGTGCTGTCCAAGATTACATCACTCAGAAAGCGTGTTTCAACCTACCACCCTCTGGCTTCATAACAGGAACTCCCTCAGGTGAGCCACAGGAACAACTTCCTGCACTGAGCGGGTCGGAAATCTCTAATGCGGAGACCAATGTGATCCAGAGCTTCCTTCCAGCGCTGCCCTGGCTGTTACTTTGGAGAGGGCTCGTTGCTCAAGGGAAGCCTCCCTTCCCTCAGCCGCCTGACTCCATCCCTGGGGCTCTCTATCCCCGGCCATTATAATGTCATTGCCCATGTTGATCTGTCCCATTGCATTTGCCTGGTGATAATTGCAGAACAAATACTTTCCATGTTGCTTTAAAATGCTTTTCTTGTTCAGGTTGTGCCTGTGTGCTGGTTGCAAGTAAAGGCAGGATAAGGTAGCACAAGAGCACAAGCTGGTTTTGTGAGCAGCAGAAGGAACACGCTCTTCTAGCAGAAAGCAAGGGACCTGTCACTCACATTTGGTTTAGCTAATGACACAACTGTTTCTTTCTCAAGTATGTTAGTACTGAGGGAATCGTGATGATGGAGTCTAGAAGGAATAGGGCACTTGGCAAGATGGCTTGCCAGAAATGAGCCTTTACAGGTTTTTATAACCTCACAACTGACTCAGATGATGGTTTTGCTTAAGGAATCATAGTCTGGAGTTAATTGCACAAAAAACCCAACCTACTTCTATCTTTATTATTTTCCTTAAACATGTATTATATTGTATTGGTGTTTACATGTATTCCTTTAATAAACAAAACCTTTCAACCCTAATTCAGACCTTGGTTTTGAACTTTAGTTCTTGAAGACAATCTTTCCTACCTAATATATGCTTTTTATCTCTGGCTTTTAGGACTTGAAATGTTCTATATATCTTCTTTTTGGTGCCTCTTACAAAGCCCTGTGGCACACATCTTGCTGTTAAGTAGTGCAAGTCCACTCCAACTTCCTTCTGTTACACCTAATGGCTGACAGCAAAACCAATCAGTGCTGCTTTTGTTCACAGAAATTAGTGAGTACCTATGTAAAAGACAGGAAAATAAACCTATAGGTTTTCCTGTTCTCCTGTGGGTGTTCAGGTAAGGCAGGTAACACCCTTAGGACAAATAATTCATGGTAATTCCTTGCATCCTGTACCAATTTTTGTGTCCTGCTAAGAAACACTGTGATACAAGTGTTTGAAGGCTTGCACTGGGTACAGTTGAGCCAGGAGTAAGGTTAGCCCCAACCTATGGAAGAAATTGAATCTTACAAAATTCAAGGGGCATAACTTCACTTTTAGTGACTGTATTCACAGCTTCTGTGCTTGTAGCATAGCTCCTCTATCTCCTGTGAAAATCACCTCTCAGACAGCAGTCACTGTCCCGCTGACTCCCTGCACACCTTTGGGATGCTGAGTCGACAGGGTTACCTGCGCTGCAGCATCCACCCGGCTCCTCTCCCCAGTGCTAAACCTGTTCCTTGGTGTGTCCCTGCAGTGAAGGGCACTGGGATGAAGAAGGCTGGGGAGGTCAGCCTCCTCTAAATGAAGCACTCAGCATAACAAGGTACGAGGAAGTGGGAAGCAAACCGCTCCAGGTTTGTTGGAGGGTTTTTAGTGAGAGTGGTGTCATTTGTTTTCTCAAGGACATGGAGTAGGAAGCTGGAGAAACAGAAACTTCCTCTCGGGTGAGATTTATGGGAGGGATTTTAGCAGTAAAATGAGAATGTAGATTTGTTGATTTCTTAGGGTTTGTGCTCAGCTGGGCTCTGTGGTCCCCAGATGCTACCCAGCTCTGCGCCCTGCACGAGAAGACATTTACCCTGATCCCCAGCATGTGCCATCAAACCAGTGAGGACTGATCCATGGCTGGGCACCCCTCAAGTCCTCTGCCGGCCAGCAGCTGCTGAGGAGCACCTCTCAGCTGGCCCTTGGCTCTCTGTCTTCTGAGCCACTCATAGCTTTCAAATCGGAGCCCCACAGCTTTTGCAGGGTCTGAGTTGTGTGGTTAGGATTTCTCTGTCTGCTTGCATCCCCTTCTCTTACCTCAGCAGCTCATT
Organism: Bolborhynchus lineola; assembly: GCA_025448015.1. Classification (NCBI taxonomy): domain Eukaryota; kingdom Metazoa; phylum Chordata; class Aves; order Psittaciformes; family Psittacidae; genus Bolborhynchus; species Bolborhynchus lineola. Next base: position 7,511 of record JAOEHX010018530.1, on the reverse strand, counting down.
GCCTCAGGGCTGCCTGTCCTCATTGCACAGCATCCTTTGGGGTGGAGGTGCTGCTGAAGTGACCAGTGTTTCTGCTTTCCTTCTGCCCAGTGGGCTCTTCCACAGCATGGTTGGCTGGACCTCCTGCAGGCTCTCACTGCAGTGCTATGTGGCACCATGTGTGTTATCAGTTGTTGCTTTGCATTTACCCACCAACAAAAGGGGTGCAGTGATGATGACCCTGAGTGCCTCAGGGCTTCCCTTGGGATCCCCCCAGGTCCAGAGCTGGACCCTGTGAGGGTGTTGCACTGTGGCACTCTCCTCGTCAGCGGCACAAGGCTGGGGATGCAGCTTCTGTGTGCATGAATGTGTCTGAGGGTGATGGGGGGACTTGGCCAAACAGCAGTGGGGCTGCAGCGTGTGCATGACAGGGTGCCTCGTACGTCTCCAGCTGCAGTTTGGGAACAGGTGGCACAGCCAACTTCCAGAGGGGGAGTGGGACTTGCTTAAAAGGTGCAGAGCAGCTGCTGTTGGCAGCAGTGGTTCAGACTGGCAGCACACGGCCGTGTCCTGTGCCGCGGGGCCAATTCAGGCTGATGGCTGCTTGAGCCATCTGCGGGAGCAGACCTGGGGAGCCTGGGCCCAAAGGTGCAGTGTCCTCAAGAAAATCCTCACTTCTGGGTGGCAAAGCCAAAAATCTCAACTTTCGGGTCTCACCCAAAAGTAATGCTGTGTGGGGAGGTCTCCTGCACCCCTGCTGCTGGGCAGAGGGGGATAATCAGGGTGCTGCAGAGAGGATGCTCCAGACACTGTACAGCGGGTGACAGCTTAGAAATGCTGCCCCAACAGGACCTCAGTGCCTCTCGGCAGAACAGAGGCTCTTCTTCTCCAAAGGCAGTTCTGTCTCCAACTTCTTGGCCCACCAGGAGGGATTAGAGCTGCTGCTGGAGGGCTGCTGTGGCACTGTGATGGGCAGGGGGTCTGGGGAGGTGCACGGTGCTGCGCAGTGGGGAATTTGTGTCTCCTTGGGAAGGCTGCAGCAGTCACCTTGATGCTTTGCTGCTGAGATCCTGAGGTGGGCATCTTTGGGGTGGTTCCTTCTGGGGGCAATAAGCTGGACAATCCAATTGGCAAGTGATGGGGCTGGAGAACAGTGGGCCAGCCAGGGGAAGAGCAGATGTGGCGGGGGTCAGTGGTCCTCCTGAGCCAAGCCTTGTTAACCTCCTTTCACTTTGCCTTGGAGAAATCTATTTTGCCTTGGTACCACCTCACCTCTACCAGTTTTCTCTCATCCCCTGCTATGAGCTGAGCCATTTACCCCCAGGGTGTTTTCTAGGTTTGCCCAGCTGTCTCCATTCATGTTTTGTGTTACAGCCTTCACAGATTTTCTTGCCCTTTCTGTGCCCTTGGTTCTGAAGCGTTGCCCCAAAATGCCAGGGCCTGGGAATGGATTAGTAGATGCAGCTGTTATCCCCATGTACTGCTGAAAACAGACAGGATTGCTCCCACAGAATGGAAGTGCTGGGGTTGTAAAAGTGTTGGGAAATTGCTTACCCTGGCAGTGTGTGAGTAACGGGAGTTTTATGGTGCCTCGTGCGGTGGTGGGATAACGAGGAAGGAGCTTCCATGAGAGGGGCTAGTGCTGCGCCATGATTTAGAGCACTGCCTGTGGTCCTGTTTGTGCTCTGTGGTTTGACATTTGCAAGCTCATAATCTTCCTTTATGAACCAGGCATGAAGAAGAGCTACTTAGCGATGTGGACTATGCGCTAAGCTGCAGATATCCTTTGTCTAGATTCTAGTACTAATTTTTTCACTTGCTTCCACACCATTCTGCTTCCTTGGGCTCCTTCCTTTCCAGCTTCATGCCTGCTCTGACCTCGGAGAATCTCCCTGTAACCATTCCCTGGTCTCCCATGATGTCTTGCCAGGGCCAGTAAAGCTGAGACTCAGAAAGGTGAAGCAAGAGGTGAGTTCTTATGGGAAGGACCTTGGCTGTTCTGGCTCTTTGCAGGAGCAATGCGATGCTGCAGAGTTGTAGAATCCCAGAATGGTTTGGGTTGGAAAGGATCTTACGCTCATCCAATTCCAACCCCCTGCCATGGGCAGGGACACCTCACCCTAGAACATGTCACCCAAGGCTCTGTCCTGAGCTTTCTAGGGTGAAGTAGCTGCACAGTGTGAACTCCCAGCACCATCAATGGTCCCTGTGAGCTTTCCATTGTCTTTGCTGGGGTCAGGAGCTTACCTTTCAGTTACAGAGAGAAGCCAATTTCAGGAAAACAAGTACAGAAAGTGTATGTGCTTCCCTGCTTTAAGCATACCCATGTAGTTTCAGCCTCAGAGAAATGAGGCTGGGTTTTCTTCTAATAGCTGTTTTCCTGGTTGGGCACAGTTACATGGCCGTCCAGGTACTGGCTGGGCTGAGGTCTGCAGCTCTTCTCCCCCAGCCTTTGCTGTGCTGCTGATCGACTGTGTGAACCTCCCAGTTAAACAGGGAGGATATTTAGTTAAGTGGCAGAGATGGGAAGAGCTAGCTAGTGCCTGCCCTACGTTTTAAGGCAGAGGAGTCTTTGATGAGCAGCATAGCACATGCTCTGTTGGGGTGACTGCAAGCGCAGAGGGCTGAAAAAGGCAGGCATCTGGTTTCCTCATTATTCCTTTTTATAAATAATCCCTTGTCCTTCACCCTGGACTCTGACAGCATTTAGCACATGCCGGGTGTGTTGGTTTTTATCCCCTCTCTCTGCTCCAAAACTTACTCATTTGGAGAACGATTCAACAATAGGGTTTTGTCTAAATCTTTACCAGTGCAATTGTCAGCAGAGATTTCCGCCCCCCTCTCCCATCTCTCCTCCTTTTGTCTCCTTCAGTAGCTGGGGTCAGGATCCGCCGCCAAACGGAGACCGCAGTTGCTTTTCCAGGCCCCAGATGCCAATATGTGGCAGCATCTGGCTGGTTGGCAGGCGCCGGGGCAGCGGCACTGCCTGCGCTCGGTGGGCGCCTGCTTCTGTGAGGATATGGTCCCAACCCAAGGAAAAGCTTCGTAATTACATCTACTAAAGGAGCTGAATTATCGGCTGCCCTCGGAAGCTGCTCCAGCTCCCAGCCCTGGGTTTTTGTTGTCCTCTTCAGCAGCACCTTGTGTAACCTCAGCTCCTTGTGCTGCGAGCGTTTTGGGTGCCTTAAGGCATGGAGCTCCTTGAAAGAGAAATACAAATCACTAAAAATGTAGAGATAAAACCCTCTCCTTAGAGGCCATGTGTTTGGCATCGGAAACACATGATAACAGCTTGCTTTAGAAAGGTGACATTTCCACTGAAGGCTGAATAATAAAAAATGCATTAGACTTTTGTAATGAAGACAGCTTCTGGGACCAGGGAATCTACTGCTTCCTTGAAATATATGCATGGGAGCTCTCCCTGGCCCTAATGGGTGTCACATGTGGCTCTGGCTACATTAATGTTGCAAGCTCTATTAAAAGGGATTGTCGGTAGCCCTTCACGTGCTGTGAATCAAAGCTGTCTTTCCCTAACTTTGCTTTAGCTCAGGCTCGTGTGCATGTAGACTGACTTGCCCAGGGTTAAGTCACTTTTAGTATGAAGATGGATAGGAAAGATTCTAATACGTGTGTTTGAGCGTTATTTATTCCCTTCCCTTTCAATTCAGATCTTGCTGGTGAAGGACTCTGGAGGGAAGGGGAAGGAGGAGACAGCCAGGCAGCTTAAAGAGGCCTCTGAGGGTCATGTTGAGTCTGTGCTATTATGTTCCAGCGAGGAGAATGGCTTTATTGACAGGCAGCTGCTTGACTCCTGCAGCCGTACAGTGTTTGCTGCAGAGCCACATAAATACTCAGCCTGTGTTGACAAATTCCTCGTCGGCGAGAGGTAGTTAAACCTGCTTGTTTAATCATTTGTGTGCTCTTACCTCTGCAGCTCTGGAGAGAAATGAGCTGCCGCTTTACACAGCGATGCATGAGAAACCTGGAAATGCTCTGAGCTGTTTCAGGTGAGGTTTTCAGGACATCTTTTTTTTTCATCCAGACCCTTTTAGCAATGTTGTGCTCTATTATTTTATTACGGTCAATTCAATTTTTCTATTAAAAAGGGTTGGAATTTTGGGTTTTAAATGACAAACCTGGCTTCCTGGCTTTACAACACAGGTAGCAGATCCCTTGGCAGAACTTAGCTCCTGCCTGTGACATTCCAGCAGTACCATCACTGTCCCCTTAGGAGTCCCACACCTCAGTTTGCAGCACGTGCACGGAGGCACGTGAGGATGTGTGTGTTTTGGTTTGGCTTTTCTGGCACAGGGGGATGGAACACATGCTACCAGTCACCTCCTGTCCATAGCTCATGGGATGGCTTTTTGACCTCTCTTCTGTTTCACAATATCCACCTTCATACCAACGCACTGTCTTGTCACATTGTTGGCCTCGTCTCTGGAAATATAGTACCTAAAATTAAAGGTTTGTTTCCGTTTTGGAAACTCTGAATTGACCTTTGTCACTTTAATAGGGAGAGAGTGGGGTAAGGCAGGGCTCCTGCCACACAGTCAATGGGGAAAATAACAGAGACACTTTTGAGACCTTCTTCAGGTCCCCTTTAAGGGCAATGCCTTTTCAGAAGGTTTATGAGTAATCAAAAGGTAACTTATGTAGGGTTAACCAAAAGAGAAGGCCCCGCTGTGATGGGAACCTGTTGTTTAGTCAGACAACCCCTCAAAACTAAAGTGTCAAATGGGTATTTAGAGAGATGGGTCACTGCGTGCTTAAGCTGCAGGGAAGGAGGTGGACATTTCTTTCAGTGTCACATGTAAGGCTGCAGATGGTTGAAGTCGCTGAGAATCTGTCTATCCTATGGCTGTAACTACTGAGAGAGCTGAACCTGATGGTGCTGCTGGCTTTTGAGACTTGTTGTCAGGTTCCTGCTTATGATATAACTTGTTATGTTCCTGCTTACTGCTGGCAAAAGCAATGTTATCTGACTTAAGTACCCTTGTCAGGACAAGACACTACGTTATAATGAAGATTTACACTTGTGGGATGCACTGCTGGGAAAAATCCTGTGTATCCTACAGCAGGACACTCGGCCTGGTCAGCCATCTCTGATGAGGCTGCAGAGATCAGCATGCAGAAGAAATCAGGTTTCCACTGATTTCAAAGCATACAGGTACTTGTTTGCACAGATTTAACTACAAAAAAACCTGAATGTGAGTATGCAGTCATATGAGTATGGCCAGGCAGCCTCACTTGAAGCCTCAGGAGCCTGGAAAAATCCTACGTTACTTCCAAAGGAATTACCTCTTCCTTTCTCTGTTTGTATGCTCCTAGGAGTTTTCCAGTTATTAATCAAGTAATTAATTCTATGTTGTTTTTATTATCCATGCAATGCCAATTTCGACTCAGTTATTTCTCAGGCTTTTTCCAAGTGGACTTTGTTCTGACTTGCCTCCCAGCCACAAATGTTGTCTTTCTTTTCATTCAGGCATTTTAAAAGCATGTT
>JAOEHX010018529.1:17446-35482 GCA_025448015.1 Bolborhynchus lineola | reverse complement strand
ACCTCTTTGGCCAGTTTGGGTCAGGTGCCCTGTCTCTGCTTCCTCCCGGCTTCCCCTCCTCCCTGGCAGAGCATGAGTCTCCAAAAGTCCTTCGCTAGATCAAACATCACTAAGCCATAACTAAAAACATTGGTGTTATCAGCGCTGTTCCCAGGCCAAAAATCAAAAACATAGTGCTGCAGCAGCTACCAAGAAGGAGAAAAAATGACTGCTACTGCTGAACCCATGACAGTGTGCTGGGCCGTACCATCCCTCTAACAGATATCAGCGTGGTTGAAGTCCCCCATGAGAACAAGGGCCTGAGAGTGTGAGGCTATTCGAATCTTTCTATAGAGTGCTTCATCCACTGAGTCCTCTTGGTCAGGCGGTCTGTAACAGCTCTCCACCACAATGTCTCCCATTGCTGTTCTTCCTTTAACCCTCACCCACAAAGTCGCTGTCGACTGCTCACCTGTCCCCAGACAGAGTTCCATATACTTCAGACTATCCCTAACATAAATAGTGGCTCCCCCTCCCTGCCTACAAGGCCTGTCTTTCCTAAAGATCCTAATGTAACCTTCCACTCCAACACACCAGTCATAGGATCCATTCCACCACGTTTCTGTGATGCCTATGATATCATACCCCCATAAATATGCACACATCTCTAATATCTCTTGTTTGTTCTCAAAGGTATGGGCATTTTTAGAGAGGCATCTGAGCCCAGAACCGATTGAAGCCAGGTCACTTGCTGGAGTAGCTGAAATATCTCTGCCTTGCTCTGAACGTTTACTGTAGGAGCTGGGAAAAGACCTGGTGTGTAGGGATGGAATGATGCCCCTCTCCCGAACATATCTAGTTTAAAACATCTTTGACCAGTCTTGCAAGCCTCCTAGTAAATCCACTCTTCCCTTTCTTTGCCAGACCAGCTCCACCAGCCCCTAGTAGACCTGGGCTACTAAATTGAGTCCCATGTTCAAGGTACCCAAACACCTTAGAGTAGCACCACCCTTCTAACCATTTATGAACCTGGCTAATCCTCCTCGCCTTTTTAAGGTCCTGCGCTGTATCCTGGAGAATTGAGGAAGAGACAATCTGAGCTCCAGAGCCCCTAACGTCTCCAAGAGCTCTGTAGTCCTTCTATATGTTCTGCGAGCTACTGCTATCTATATCAGTAGCACCACATGGGACAGTGGGTAATAGTCAGTGGGATCTACTACAGCAGGTAGCTTCTCTGCAACATCCCTGATCCAAACCCCTGGCAGCCAACACACCTCCCTTGAGACCGGATCAGGTTGACAGATTGGCATCTCTTTTCCTTTCAGAGTAGAGTCTACTACTACTACGGCCCGCTGCTTTTTCCTGGCAGCACCAGTGCATCAGCCAGTAGTTCCTGGTGGGAGCGTGGTTCCTCCTCAGCCCCCTGCAGGATAGCAAAGCGGTTCTGGCTGGGGACAACAGATTTAGGAGGATGCCCCTTGCTTTTAACTGTCCTATTCTTTCTTTTCTTGCTGGTCTTTTCTGTTACTGTTCCCCAGGTTCCTGGGCTAGCGGCCTCCTTTCCTGCATGGGCAACAGTGGACGATTGAGGCCCCTGCACAGTCTGGTCCTGAGACAGCACTGCTGCTTCCTCTCAGCTTCCCTGACGCCTTTCACCCTATTGTCAGCATCCCGCATTTCAGCCCCTGCTGCAGGGGGACCTCCACCGGGGAGCACCGAGTGCAGCCCCGCCCATTGTACACCCTCTCTAAGGAGAGCGCTGCAGGTGCTCTTTATACCCCAAGCTCTGCACCACAGCCTCCCTTCTCGTCGGCTCTGTCTGCGTGTATACACTGGCCACAGTCGGGGCAGCCAGAGCAGAGCTCCCAGACCGAGCCCGGGTCATATGGCGAGTGCTCACCATCCCGCTTGCCTGTCCATGCGAACTGCCTTGAGCCCACCCTGTTCGCCGCACTCCTGGCCTCTCCCGCTCCCTGGGGCAGGTTTTACCCAGTCTGGCCACGTGCCGCCTCTCCTGGCTCCGCCCCCTGTGAGTCAGCGCCGCGCTGCCCTGGGCAAGCGCTGTCGAGGACTTGAGGCTCCCTCGGTACCTGTTGCTGCTTGGAGTTGATGTTCCTGGACGCCTATTCTCCCCTCGATCAGGCACTGCTGGTTTCCCTCTCATGACAGTCACTTCAGCAATTATACTAGAAGCATAGAATCACAGAATGGCTTAGGTCAGAAGTGGCCTTAAAGCCTGTCTAGTTCCTGCCCTTTGCGACAAACAAGGATGCCTTCCACAAGAGCAGGTTGCTCCAAGCCCTTTCCAACCTGGCCTTCAACACCGACAGGAATGGGACAACTATAACTTCTCTGGGCAGCCTGTGCCTCATCTCAGACTCCCCTCTGCCAGTTTAAATCCATTCCCCTTTGTCCTGTCACTACTTGCTCTTATAAAAAGCCCCTCACCAGCTTTCCTGTAGGCACCTATTTGGTATTGGAAGGCTGCTTTAAGGTATCCCCACAGCCTTCTCTTTTTCAGGCTGAACAAGCCCAGCTTTCTCAGCCTGTCTCCATAGCAGAAGTGCTCAGAGCCTCTTTGTGGCCCACCTCTGGACGCCTTCCAACAGGTCGATGTCTTTCTTGTGCTGGGGGCCCTAGAGCTGAATAGAATACTCAAGATGAGGTCTCACAAGATAAGAGGAAAGGGGGAGAATCCCCTCCCTTAATCTGCTGGTCATGCTGCTGAGGATGCAGTCCAGGACATGGATGTTTTCTGGACTGCAAAAACATGCTACTTGCCATGGTGAGCATCTTGTCGACCAACAGCCTTTATCAGTTTCTCTTAGTTTTTCTTATTATTATTTTTATTAAGAGCTCTGTTTTACCTTATCAGGAAGAGCAAACAGAATCCCCTACAGTCACTTGTATTTGGATCACCAGTTATTTGGATGTTTCTATCATATTTTACCTTGCCTTACACACAAAACTAAACAGACTGTACATTTCTGTATTCACTTTGTATGAATGTTGGTCCATGTCTGCAGAAACTCTGGTCGTCTTAAAGTGCAGCTATGTCTTCTTGGAATGAGATCTGGACAAGTTCAGAACCCTAGGCTAGAGTTTACTGAGTGTCATGATAATGTCATCACGTCAGCTTCGGTATTTATTTCTAATTATCTACATAAAACAAAATAAGGATAGTGAGGGTGTGGAAAATAGGCAAGGAGTGAAGAGGTAAAAAATACAATGATAAAAAAGAAAATAAAATGCCAACAAAGATACCAGAATATTATGTTCTAAAAAAATACAGAAGAAATTCCCTTTGTTGGCTCCTCACAAGGGAATCATAGAATCCTAGAACGTTTGGGGTTGGAAGTGGCTTTAATGAGCTTTTAGTTCCAACCCCCTCTCACACGCAGGGATACCTTTCACTAGACCAGGTTGCTCCAAGCCCTGTCCAATCTGGCATTGAACACTACCAGGGATGGGGCAGCCATAGCTTCTCTGGACGACCTCTTTCCAGTGCTCTTACCTTCTCACAGGGAAAAACTTCTTCCCACTGTCTGATCTGAATCTACCCTCCCACTCACTAAACACACACTCAGGAACTGCTTAGGTCACTCAGACAGTGGCTGGAGCATGGCACAGATTATCAAATAGACCTTGACTGTCAACTTGAGAAGTTATGTAGGAGTTTTGTCCCTTTTTGGATCTTGATAATATAATGGGGTCTTTTGCAAAAATCTGACCTACTTATTTAAAGGATTAACTGTATTTGTTTCATTTCTGAGTTACAGTTTAGATCATTAAAGCAGAAACAAGAACAGACGTGTGGGCACTTGAGACAAAATATTGAAACAGTTCTTGCTAGGGAGCTTCACAAGTTTCAACTTGATAACAAGATGCAACAATAATGATTTTTCCCCTTTCTAATAGAAATTGCTGCCACAGTAATAATAATCCCCTTTTACATGAAACAACAGTGTTTGAAATAAAAGAAAGGAAATAAAAAAGCTTTGAATCAACAATATTACTCACAGATCAGCTGCAATATCATTTCACACAGAGATGATTGAAATTCCAAGTAAGCCTAAACTCAAACTTCAGTGAATATAACATGATTAAAAAATTGGAAGTGTCACAGATATGGTGGACTTGATCATGGCACCAATGAAATTTCATGTATTTACATAGCTGAGTTATGATTGTCTGTACTTTAGAGATGTACATTTTTGGCAAGTTATATATTTTATATGTATTAATTTATAAGTCCAATAAAATAAAATACATATGATGAAGTTAAATGCACAAGAATAAAATAAAACCATGAGATAATTTTTTTTTTTTCAGGATTTTAAGTGAGTCCAGCTTTGTTTTGTGTATATTAACTTAAAACAAATATTTAATGAGCAAATTTCTGGGCAGCAGTGCATTCTGGAGCAGACAGCTACAAAATAAGTATGTCAGGAAATTTTTTATATGATTATTCACAGCTTGCAATTGTTAGTATTTACTAAAAAATAAGCTTGAATAGGTAAACTGAGAGAGTAGACATGACTAGTAAGGGCAAAAGAATGTGAGGACTACTATATCCATTTGAAAGAATGAAAAGTTTGTAAGTTTGATGTTAAACATTTGGTCAGTGACCAAGACCAGAGCTATGCACAAAAACATATCCATAAACAAATCTCGAGTCCTACATCTTAGTTGAGAATAATATGCCCTTCCTGATCAGATAAGGTATCTTCAGAAAGGGAGGAAAAATGCAGAATAATTTACAGAAAATATCTATGACAGGTATTTAAAAGGAATCAAACTAAATGGGAGTGGAGGGTCAGGGGACCAAATAATTTTCATGGGGGCTTGTTTGAAAGGAAAAAAAAGACTTGTGGGCGATCTTGCTGAAACCTAATTCATATTAAAGACCCAATCTTCAGTCTCACAGCACAGTACTTGTAGCTGGAGTGACTTCTTAGCAGAGCCATGGTGCAGCTTGCATTTAAAAAATGCCATAATTGAGTCTTTATTAATTTCTTTGTAGGATTACTTATAATTGCCACAGGGCCTTTGGTCATCTGATGGTGCCCTGCTACAGAGAGATCTAATGCTCAATTCAATTAAGGCAAATGTGCTCCAGAAAGGAAATTAGGAAGGAGAAATTGAACAGAAAATAGAATATTGCATGAAATGGGGGAAGGAATTTTCTGTGGAAGTCATTCTATATAATTGATATCCACTGACTAACACACATACTGCAGTGAATACAATAAATTGATGTGAGGAGTGCAATAATTGCAGGCTTGAAACAGCATACACTACCAAAGGGGTCTTTGTATGTCAGAAGATCCACCAGAGGTTAAGTTTAGGATTTACATGGGGCAGTTTCATGTGACCCTGGTGTTATCTGTGACAAGAGCACAGCTGTGAGCCCAACTGAACAGTTTGCTAAAGCAAAAACGAATTCCAAATGCAAATTCATTTTGAAAACAATCAGAACAACTTAAGATGTTTCGTTTTGGTTTTGATAAATGCAGTGAAACTTCAAATAAAGAACCCTCCTCCCTTTTATACTACCCTGCTCTCTATAATAATACACTCAGTTTCATCAGCTATTGCTCCTTCTTGCATTTGAGACCTCCAAGACTACCCAAGTCATTCCTGAGAAATGCTTGGTTGATTAAGCGCTATGAGAGTAATTCTTCTTTCAGAATGAGCACTGAGTGAAAATCTTACCCTGTGAGAGGCACTGATGCTCTTTTCAGCTGAGATGTAAAACCAGAATCTCAGACTTACAGAAGTACTCGAAAGAAGATTGAAAGTGTTACTTTGAGCATCTCAGGTAAATCTCATTTGTCTATTAAATTTACCCAAAAGTTCTGATTAGTCATTATAGTATTTGTCAGTGCAGTTTTGACATGTGCTGTTGTTTTACAGGGGCCTTTCACATCATAGAGCTAGGTTAGACACCAGTAAAATATGAATTTTAAAAATTATTAAAAAACTCATTATTTCTCTAATAGCAAGAAGATACTTTCCCTAAATTTGGATGAAATATCTCTAATGTACGAAAGTCGATGTATTTAAATAGGTATCAAATTCACTGCCAACTAAGAATTACCCTCATATTGTAGTATAGAAACTGACCCCTCTAATTAATTAATTTTGCTTCATTAATTTTGAATTTTCATTTATTAATTTGATACCACTTCTTGTCAAGTTGCCAAAAATATTTCCATCATAAATATTTTTGTTAAATATATTTAATATAATCTTGAAAATACTCAGCAACTGAATAATCCAAGTGGTTAGCCTAGCTTATTTCCACTCTTTACTAGCAGAGATCCTAGTTTCTCTGACACTAACAATTCAGAATAAGAAAGCTTCTGCACTGCTCTGCTGTATTTATCTCCCACTCACAACCACAGTCAGCTTGCATAGATGCTAAAGTCATTAACAGTCCTATCTTTACACAATTTGAAATGTTTAAAAGAGAGCTGCATTCATCGTAAATCAAATATATCCTACTTTCTGTGATTTCTTTTTTCATTTTATCGTAACAATCAATTCTTAATACTCACCTGAATCTAATATATTAGATATGAAATTCACAAAGTTTCCAGGAGTACTTTACTGCAATAGTCCCTTATCCCAAAATAAAGTCTCTCGTGAGAGATAAAATGAAGCAGTCAATTGCAGTGATCATGAAATGGTGGAATTCGAGATCCTCAGGACAGTGAGAAGAGTGTGCAGCAAGCTCACTGCCCTGGACTACAAGACAGCAAACATTGGCCTCTTCAGGAACCTGCTTAATAAGATTTCATGAGATGTCACACTAGAGTGAAGGGGGGCCCAAGAATCTTGTTTGATATTAAAGGATCACCTGCTGCATGCTCGGGAGCGATACATCCCTACTAGAAGGAAGCGTGTCAGGAGGGCCAGGAGACACCCCTGGGTGGATAAGGAGCTGCTGAGGAAAATCCAGAAAAAAAGAAGAGGCTTATAAAAAGCCGAAGCAATGACATTCAGCCTGGGGAGAATACAGGGATGTTTTCCAGGAAGCTAGGGATCAGGTTAGGAAGGCTAAGGCCTTCGAATTAAACTTGGCTAGGGATGTTAAGGACAACAGGAAGGGATTATATAGGAATACTGAAAATAAAAGGCTATGGACAATGTGGGCCCTCTCCAGAAGCTATCAGGAGAACTGGCTACCCTGGATTTGAAGAAGGATGAGGTTCTTAATGACTTCTTTGCCTCAGTCTTTACCGGCAAATGCTCTGACCACACCCCCCAAGTCTTGGAAGGCAGATGCAGGGAACTGTGAGAATGAAGACCCTGGGCCTACTGTAGAAGAGGATGTTGTTTGAGATCATCTTAGGAACCTGAATGTGTCGGGACTTGATGAAATCCATACACAGGTCCTGAGGGAGCTGGGAAATGAAGTTACTAAGCCACTGTCCATCATCTTTGAAAAATCATGGCAGTCAGGTGAAGTTCCTGATGACTGAAAAAAGGGAAATATAACCCCCATTTTCAAGAAGGGGAAACTGTATGAGCCGGGGAAATAAAAAGCTGTCAGCCTCACCTCTGTGCCTTGCATAATCTTGGAGCAGATTCTCCTGGAAGGCATGCTGAAGCATATGAAAAACATCAAGGTGCTTGGTGACAGCCAGCATGGCTCCACTAAGGGGAAATCCTGCCTAACCAATCCTGTGGCCTTCTATGACGGGGCTACAGAACTGATGGACAGGGGTAGAGCAGTTGATGACATCTACTTGGACTTGTGCAAAGCATTTGACAATGTGTCATATGACATCCTTGACTCTAAGTTGGAGAGACATCAATTTGATGGGTGGACCAGTCAGTGGATAAAGAACTGGCTGGATGGCCACACGCAAAAGGTTGTGCTCAATGGCTCAATGTCCAGCTGGAGGGCAGTAACGAGTGGTGTCCCTCAGGGATCGGTGTTGGGACTGGTCTTGTTCAACATCTTTTTTGATGACATGGACAGTGCAATTGAGTGCACCCTCAGCAAGTGTGCCGATGACACCAAACTGGGTGGTTCGGTCGATACACTGGAGGGAAGGGATGCCATCCAGAGGGACCTTGACACGCTTGTGAGGTGGGCTGATGCCAACCTGATGAAGTTTAACCATGCCAAGTGCAAGGTCCTACACCTTGGTTAGAGAAATCCCAGGCACAGCTACAGGTCAGGCAGAGAAGAGATCGAGAGCAGCCCTGAGGAGAAGGACTTGGGGGTGTTGGTTGATGGAAAACTGAACATGAGCCTGCAGTGTGCTCTTACAGCCCAAAATGCCAACCGCATCCTAGGCTGCATCAAAAGGAGCATGACCAGCAGGTTGAGGGAAGTGATCCTGCCCCTCTACTCTGCTCTCAGGAGACCTCACTTGGAGTATTATGTGCAGTTCTGCTGTCCTCAACATAAAAAGGACATGAAACTTTTGGAGTAAGTCCAGAGGATGGTCACGAGAATGATCATGGGAGTGGAGCACCTTCTATATGAAGATAGGCTTAAAAAGTTGGGATGTTCAGCATGGAGAAGAGAAGGTTGCATAGAGACCTTATAGCAGCCTTCCAATATCTGAAGGGGGCCTATAAGGATGCTGGTGAGGGACTCTTCATTAGGGACTGTAGTGATAAGACAAGCAGTATAGGGTTTAAACTTAAACAGGGGAGGATTAGATTGGATATGAGGAAGAAATTCTTTACTGTAAGGGTGGTGAGGCACTGGAATGGGTTGCCCAGGGAAGTTGTGAATGCTCCATTGTTGACGGTGTTCAAGGCCAGGTTGGACATAGCCTTGGGTGAAATGGTTTAGTTGGATGTGTCCCTGCCCATGTCAGGGCGTTTGAAACTAGATGATGTTAAGGTCCTTTCCAACCCTAACTATCTTATGATTCTATGATTCTATGGATTGTGGCTATTTGTAAGTGGGTAATCATACTGAGATGGCAGAATTCATTGTTAAGGTTATCATAATAAAGTTCTTAGGTCTTAATAATAGATGTTTCCTCTACACTGCTGTGCTAATCATGAAGTTTGTTGCTAAAGGTGGATCAATGTGCTTTCAAAACATGGGTTCTCATAGTAAGTGTCCTGCCCACTCCCAGGAACTATAACTGTAAACAGAGAAGGATGTGAACATTCAAAGCCCCCTCACGGATTGTGAGTATGTAGCCTGTATGGCATTCATGAAAGTTCTTCTGCTTTAAAAAAAAATTCTAATTTTTGCTTTTAAGCTGTTCAGTCTTATATACAGCAAAAGCCCTGGCCATAGGGGATAAAGGCTTATGTAATGGGCATTGCTCCATGCTTTCTTCTGCGTCTGTTAATTTGCTTGGTCAAAACTAGGAAAAGCTCTTAAAGCAAGCACTCATTTCCTGCAAGACAGCAGTGGAGCCTACATTCAAATGACTAACTACAAATGCAGGTTTTTGTATAATTTTGTGGGCTTTATTGCGTTAAATTTCCTCTAATTATTGTAACATCCTCTACTTCATAGCTTCTTTGATGTCCCCTTGAAATTGTTCTAAGAGGAGCAAGCTGAGTAAGCCAAGACAGCTACATATCCCAGGAAGGTGAAATTTTTGGAAAGCCTTTCCCATGTGTTCACAATCACTTCAACAAATAACTCCTTTGCCTATGTATATGTCTTTATACACTGCTTTTTTTTTGCAATATCAATCCTTCCTTTCTGCTGTGTTTTGCTTAAGTATCAATTCCCTCATCTCTTGCCCTAATTGCGTACTCTGAATTAAAAAGGTTTGTTAGATGGCCTATCTAAGGTTCTGCATTATATGGATGCTGCAGTTGCATATAGCCCCTCTTTGCAGGGCTGGTGACACAACTGCTCAAAGAAAATGAAAGCACAGTATGTTCAAAAAAACATAAACAGGAAAGACATAGTAATCTGTTATACTCATTCCATCAGGAGTGACAAAATTTGCTATAGCTCTTTTTTAAACTACAGTGAGGGTGTGGGATAATTAGGAAATGTGGGATAATTAGGGATTAAATTTATATCTGAAATGTAGCATTGTCCACACATAAGGGAAAAACGGACTTCCAGGGCTGAGATGCAGCCACACCTGGTATGCCAAGAATGTGCACTCCACAGCAGCTCCTGTGGCAACATGGATGGAGGATGGAGCAGGGTAGAGATCTTGCTGGTACTCTCTGTCCTAAAGATGGGAACTAGGTGGCACAAGAAACCGATAAGCTGCACACTTGCTACCCTGAGCCAGCAGTCTGTCATCTTTTGGCAAAATGTCATCCCCTGTGTGAACTTTGCTTCATTATAATGTCATTATAGTGCATTTACATGCTAAAATACACTCCCATCTCCAATGCACCCCCCTCCAAAAGGAGACCACACCCCTCTGAGCGTGCATTCTATATTTTGGTGTCATATTCCTTTAGAAGAGATGCAAAAGAGATTTCCACCAATAATAATAAAGGTACGTATGATTAGAGTCACTCAAGCTCCTCCTTGAAGGTGAAAATAATATAAAATGACCCGAGAGGGGGATATTGGTGAAGACACCATCGTGGATGAGTGGAGGAAGATAACATCAACAGACTCCTGGGACCGGTTGACAGGCTGGACATCTCTTTGCCACCCATAGGGACACCTGTGGGTAAGACTTGCACTGTATCCAGTGCTTTCCTAGGAATACTTAGAATCTTTATAGTGTTACTTTTACTACTACCTTTATATTTTAGAGCCAGGCTGTGTTAACTTTATTGAGTGCTTGCATTCATGCAACTATTATTTGCACTTGCTTTTGCAGACAGTATTTATCACCGACAATCCATAAGAAACTGTATCTGTTGCATCAATAAACTAATTTTCTGACTGAACGCGCCCCCATTTCTAGTTGTGGTGCACTATCAGTGAATCTGGATAAGTAAGGTTCAAAATAGAGAACACGGCCAGACTGATAGTTGCAACTTATTGGCCTGGACAGTGTGGTACGCTATCGGTGAATTCAGATTAGTAAGGTCCGAAATAGCAGGCGCGGACGGAATGGTAGTTACATATTGGAGCCATTCCCTGTCCTTCCTCTAATAAAGCAAGGGGTTTGTTTTCCACTATCGGTGAATCCGGATCAGTAAGTTTAGAAATAGCAAACGCCGCCGGACTGGTAGCTACATATTGGAGAATAAAGCAAGGCGTTTGTTCCCCCTCTCTTTTAAAAGCAACAGAGGATATGAAGAATAAAAACCCACAAATCTCAGAGGCATTTTAAATACTGCAGTAAAGATCAGGACTACAAAGCAGCATCAACATTCTCCACCTGAATTCCAAATAATGTCAGGATCTTTTTGGTTCCAAAATAGGATAATCACACTTTCTTAAGACAAAACATTGGTATCATCTACGACAACATATAGTACTGCACTCTTTTCCACTAGGAAAACAATTCAACATAGGATAAGAATTATTCTTCCCTTAGAAGTACAGTAGCAAAAGAAAAGTTTGAAGATTTCTCCTCCAAACCAGAAGGTAAAAATGAAGAAAGGTCTCCTTGAGCTTGAGAAATTTAAAGAAATAATGAAGAGCTCTGGTTTTATCTCCTCTAAAAATGAAAGGTGGATTTCAAAATAATGAATCAAACCAAAAATAATAGCGAGATCCTATTAAATAAAAAGAAATAAAATAAAATCCCAGCAAATCAGTGAGAAAGCAGATGTTTCCAAACAGCAGAGGAACCCCAGTTGCCAACCTGGCAGTGGCCAGGAGAAAATGTAACAACTTAATTTGGTTCCTTCCAGGTTTTCTGAAGTGTTCATCACTCTCCAAGTATTTCCTTGAGAATACATGTGATAATATCCTGGTAATCCTTCATTTGATGTCTTTTAGTGAATTCTTAGTCCTCCCACCCAATGGAAAACTAAGTCACACTCAAAGGTTTTTTAAAATCTTCCTAAGGTAATTGAGATAAGCAATACCTTAAAGTCACTCTAAGTCTGCCCTAATAGAGAAATATTTGCACAGGACTCTTTAACCCAGTACACAGCATGATTACCAAAGGAATTGCACGCATGTGCTATTCTGAAATTTATGAGAAGCAAACAAATGAAAAAATTGTATTAATACATTTTCTGTTATTTCATTCTAGGAGTAAAGATGTAAACTGGCTGCCCAGCTTTAGCTGTGAGCTACAAAAGGAAACATTTATAGTCACCTGTTTACAGGATTTTTCCTTACTGCAGTGATAAATTTGATGTAGCTGTTCATTACATCCTAGCATAACCCCGAATGAGGAACTAATTTGCTCCAAAGCACATTATTAAAATCTTTTGAAGGTACATAAGCCACATAACACACCAACCTCTATCTCACGCAGATATTATAAGGCATAGTTTAAAATCTGACTGGAAACCAGACACTGCTACTTTGTAGTTTGTCTTAAAGTTTAATGAAAGTCTATTTCAATTTAGCATCTTTCTGGATAGAAAGCTTTTTTACAAAAAGAATATAAGTGTTTCAAAAAACGATTTCATGTGGTATAGTAAAAACCATGTACACATTACCACCCACAATTAAATAAAGAACATTACATTAAGAAGGATGTTGGTGCAGCATGATGCCTACCCCAAAACAATAGCAGCCTAATAAACAATCAGTTTGCTTATATCTTTAGCATGGTATTTAAATCAGTGTTTTTTGATGCATGCAGTTCATATAGGAATCAACAGAATTTTTCTTGTAGAAAGTAGCTGTTTTCCTTCTTATATCAGATGGGAAAATTATTATTTTTTTTAATTGTAAATTAATAGCTGATATTTATCTTCCCTAACATTTCTTAAGCTGATTAACACTGAGAAATAATCGTACTATGATTTCAAGCAAGGCTACATTAATCGATAAGGGTTACACTAGTTCATCTGCAGGATTTTGATAAAAAATCCTTTAATAATGGATGAAATTAATTTATTTCCTGCCAACTATGGCATGAATTTCTTCTGAGTTTTATAAACTACTGAAAAAGGTCTTGGATACCAAAACAGAGAATGACTCCAGTAAGTGAAGCAATCAAAAAAATTTGTGCTTGATTACCAACTGCAAATCTGCAAGCAGTAGTTTGTGCATTGATAGTATTATAGGCACAAACAATAATAGATTTACTTGGGCACATTGGAGGATTTTTGATAATCTTTTTTTATGCATTTTAGCACCTCACATGGTCTGCATCATTATTATGCCACGATTTATGATGAATTCTATTTAAGTGGGAAAAATTACATGGAACAAGTTTTATACAGAAGGAAACATGTTTTTTCCAACATATAGGCAATCCTGAGCAAGGCCATCTCAATCAGTATAAACGGTTTTAACTTGATTTTATAAAAATACCACACATCAGTTATGGTCACTTACCCGGCTGAAAAAAGGACAGCATGAAAAATCATGCTGGCTAATCTGTCCCTGTGGGTGTAAAGAACCTTGATGTGAAGGATTACTAGGAAAGTTTTGAGACTATAGGGGAGTATTGCAGGGAAAGCTCAGCAAGATAAAAAGGAAGAAAGAAGCATCCAATAAAGGCAACCGGTGAGCAAGATATCAACCAATGAAGAAGTACCCATGTGGGTGATGATAGATAACCAATTGTACTAGCCACTCATACAAGCAGGTACTTTGTATATAGCCTTTATCAACCCTGGACCTTTAGGAAATAAACGATTTCATTTCCTATCCAGAAACGGGGTCTGTGCATTATTCTCCACAAAAGGTGCCTGAAGAGTGACTTTAGAGGTGGATGAAGAGCCCCGGTGGAGAAGCTGAAGGAACAAGTTAGACAGTGGACCAGAGAGCTGTACTCCCTGGAGAATACGTACCTTTCAAAAAGGCGAGCGGTCAGGAAGATGGGATCTCGGATGCCTGTGGAAGAAAAGACTCTTGTTTCTTTGATAATGTACATTTTAAAGAGGCAAGGCATTACATACGATGAAAGGCTATTCATGCCCTGCTCACATGGCTTAAGGGGCTGGGATTTGCTTTCCATTCTCAGATGGTGCTTCAGCTGTAGCAGTGGTACTTGGCTAAAGAGATTCTTTGGGAGGCTAGGTCCAGTGGAGATCAGACAGATTTTCCGTAGTTAAGAACATGGTGCTTACTCTATGGGGCTCTTAGCAAGCTGCTGAACCCATTGAGGGGTGCAGTCGCCAACCATAGCAATGAGCAGGCTGCCACTGCCCCTTTGCCACCTGTGGTGCCGTCTGCGCCATCACTAGTGGATATGATGCTGATCCCCACACCGGAACCCCCCGACAGCGACCTCCCCACCGCAACCCTCTGGACGACCCCCCCCCACAGCGACCCACTCCGCCAGCAAACCCCTTCCCATTCAGTACTCCCCTTAGCTGTTTGAGGTGAAGAAGATTACGACCCTCGTAAACGCTGGCAAAAAATTCAAAATGAAGCTGCAGTGGATGGGGAGCATTTTGATATGGCATTTCCAGTAATAATGTGAAATAACCAACCTAATGAGTGGGAACTGATGAGATGGGAACTGGTTAAAGAACTGAGAAGTACTGCAACGCAGTTCTGGCTAGCCTTGTCGTATACTAGGAGCTTTTTGCAATCCGTGTTACAGAGCCAGCATTCAGCGGCAGCTCTGCAAACCACACAGCAGCTGTGTTTTAGGTGTGGCAAACCTGGACACCTTAAGTGTTACTGCCCCCGGGTGAGCCAGGATGGTGACCTGAATCCTTGTCCAAGTTGCAAAAAGTGGCGTCAATGTTTTAAGTACTTCCGGTCAAAGTGCAAAATCAAAGGGGAACTAATTCCACTTTCATGAAGTGCATCACAGAGCTGCATGCAGATACAAGAAGTCTCTGCCCCACCAATCCCAATTCGCCAACGAGCTGGTTCTGGCACACCTCTACTCCTCCACCCCCAGGAGTGCCAGAGTGGATGTCCCCACAGCAACAGAACTAAACATAGCAGATACCAAACTGCATAAACAGCCACTGGCACTGAAAGGTCTGTTGAGTAATGGACTTAGCGCTTTATTACTGTTCCTCTCTAGTGTCACCTTACAGGGTCATTTTGTTTTGCCTGGAGTAATTAATGCCAACTTTGAAGGACAGTTACAAGCGATGGTGTGGACCCCATACCCGCCTGTAACAGTCCTCATGGGAGAATGCATATGTCAACTTGTCTTATTCCATGCACGTACCGTAAATGCCCCCTCAGAGGAAAACACACTCAGAGGAATGGGTGGCTTTATGTCTACTAGTAAGCCACACATTTTTTGGACACAATAATTAACAAAACAATGGCCAACCATCGAATCTGAAGTGTGCAATCCTCAGCACAAACCCAACACTATCAAACTTCAAGGCCTACTGAATACCAGAGCAGAAGTTAGTTATTGGCGACTCGTTTTGGCTATCATATTGGGAAACAATTGCATCACCAACGGATCAAACAGGAATAGGAGGAACATCAAGATCACATCAAACTGCATCCGTTATTCAGATACTAGATCCCGAGGGGCGTACTGCAAACCTCTGCCCATATATAGTGAACTGTCCTTTTAACATTTGGGAAGGGATGTCTTAAACATGTGGAGAGTATGGATAGCAACGTCGCCTTTTTAACTGGGGTCATTCATGAGAATTTTCCTATGAGACTAAAGTAGCTGATAGGAAAACCAGTGTGGGTTGATCAACGGCCTGTAAATTTGGAAAAAACCCACGCCTTAACAAAATTCGTAACAGAAGTTTGGACACTTGGTTCCAACCACAAGTCCCTGTAACATGCCAGTATTTGTAATTAAGAAAAATTCGGGGAAATGGTGTCTTTTCAATGACCTCCATGCAATCAATAATGTCATGGAGGACATGGGAGACACACAGCTAAGTTTACCTTCCCCAACCATGATACCAAAGAATTGGAACGTTGTCATTATGGATCTCAATGATAGTTTTTCACTATTCCCTTGCACCCTGATGATGCTCCAAGGTTTGCTTTTTCTATTCCCTCTGTTAACCATCAGGGACCAGCAGAGTGTTACCGTTGGACTGTATGACCACAGGGTATGAAAAACAGTCCAACAATATATCAAATATATGTGGCTAAGGCATTATCAGAGGTGAGAAACACATATCCAACAGCTATTTGCTATTATTACATGGATGACATATTGTTAGCATGACAGGAACCACAGAATCTTATAGAAATTGCCTACAGCCCTAAATCTTGTCTTGATTAGTCATTGCTCTTGAAAAGGCACAAAAACAACCACCATGGAAATATTTGGGATGGAAAATCCTCCAGCAGACTGCACTGCCTCAGGTGCTAAAGGATTGATGTCAAAGTTAACATTCTAAATGATGTACATAAATTAACTGGCCCTATATATTGGGTACAAATCTGTTTAGGTATAGACAATGAAACCCTTCCACCTTTATTTGCACTACTGAAGGTAGAACTTGCCCTCAACTTGACCCAACAGTTGACTCCGGAGGCTGAGTACGCTATTGAACAAGTTAACAGAGCTTTAACCAATCGACAAGGTGCAAGGATAGATTACCATCTCTCAGTTACTCTGTATGCTATCCAAGGGTCTAGGTCCCTCAAAGGATTAATGGGTCAATGGGATTCAAGGGAAAAAGGATCCACTACGTGTCTTAGCACGGATCTTTTTACCACACCAATTCTCCAAAACCATAGTTAGTAATTGTGAACAGATATCACATATAGTGGGTCATGGCCGGCAGAGAATGACAGAATTAACAGGACATGAGCCAGAAACTATCTCTCTCCCCTTAACCAAGATGTATTTTCAATGGGCTTTTCAGAATACATAGAATTACAAATAGAAATGATAAATTTTGGTGGACAGGTTATCTGACAACACTCACCACATAAGCTATTCTCTCTGACAACAGAAACAGAGATTAAAATCAGTTACAGAATGTCAACATATCGCTGTAAAAGGTCCGTCATATTTTAAAGATGGTTCAGGTAAAACAGGCAAAGCAATCACAGGTTGGTTTGAGAATAAACAATAGCAACAAAAAGTTCAGGGATCATCACAAATTGTAGAATTAGCTGCAGTAGAGTTTGCATTTCAACACTGTCACCGAGTGTTGAATCTTGTCACTGATTCAAATTATGTTACTGGAGTTGTTACTAGAATCGAAAATTCATGGAAATCCTAATTTATTCTATTATTTAAAAATGTTAAAAATGCTATAAGATGAATGCATGAGCCCTATTATATTCTGCATAGTTGTAGCCATACAGATTTGCATGGATTTATTATAGAGGGAAATCGAAGAGCTGATAGGTTAATGGCTCCTGTAGCAGCAACTCCTTCACCAAATCAGAACAGGCTGGATTACCACATGCTTTTTACCACCAATCAGCGAGATCACTCAGAAAACAGTTTTCTCTCTCCTGGTCAGAAGTATATACAACAATACAAACGTGTCCTGACTGTCCGCCATTTGCAACACACCACCCACATACTGGAGTAAACCCCTCGTGGCATCAATGACTTACAACTATGGCAAAACGATGTCAGTCACATCCCTGAGTTTGGGAGACAAAGGTATGTCTGCATTTCCATTGATACATTTTCTCACATGGTTGGGACCACAGCAGAAACAGGTGAAAATGCCTGTGATGTTACTTGTTGTTGGTGTGGTGCCTTCGCAGCTCCTGGTGTTTCAAAACGAATAAAACTGGACAATGGCCTTGCCCATAATACTAAGGTAATTCAAACATTTCTGAACACCTGGGGATAAAACGCAAGACAGGGATCCCACACTGACCACAAGGATAAGTCATTCTTGAATGATGTCACCAAACACTAAAAATAGTCATTAGAAAAGCAAAAAAGGGTAATGAAGGCAGAATCACCACAGGCATGACTATATACAGCAATTTATGTATTAAACTTCTTGACGATTGAAGAGGGGAATGGGACTGTAGCCTTTTTCAGACACATCCTGTCACACAGCCAAATTTTGCCTAATCCTATAGGGACTCATCAACCAAAGGTCTGGGTAGAATTACCAGAAATGCTTTGGTGGGAAGGG
>JAOEHX010018529.1:0-17436 GCA_025448015.1 Bolborhynchus lineola | reverse complement strand
ACCCACTGATAACTGCAGTAATATGCCATAAATAAAAAACTTATATAAACTTACATGAATCTGTGATATTTTTAAATGATTTATGAATACTATTAATTTATCTGAACTACAATAGCAGTATTTACCCACATGTGAGCTCTTTGTCTACATTTAGATAGGAATATCATTCACTTCTATAAGTGCTGTTCTCATTGTCTTTATCTACAAAACAAGATTTACACTCAATGTGAACATCACCTGTAAGGCTGTGCACACTAGCAGTGAATCACCATGTTGGAATGAGCTCCCTTCCAAGTTATCTCAAGCACTAGTAATATAGGACTGCTCAGGAGCAGCATGAATTCCTCCCTGTGAGGAATCAAAGTCTGCTGTTCTGTCAAAGAGCAGGCTAATTGATCCTGAAAAAACAGCATTTCTGAGATCAATAATCAATGACATTTTGTGGTAGTTATTAGTATTTTGCATGCCTTTAAGTAAATTGAAGTAGATTTCATAATTTTCAGATTTACAATAGTGTAGCAGACAATGTTTTGTTCAATTGACAAAGCTGAGTTACTCTCTCACTTACTGCTCCTGGATGTTGATGATATACCTTTACTATAATTGTGATTAATGTAGCAAGAGAGAAACATTAAAAGAATCAGACAGTTGTTTTCTTCCTAGTCCATATTGCCACTAATCTGAAATAAGCAACAGAAAAACCAAAGAGAAGTTGTTGAAGTAATAATAAAACAGAAGTGATGGGTTTTTTTGGCTCCCGTTTGTTTAAAAAAAAATAAAATTTAATGTAGCACTTTAAATTACCTGAATTCTGAAATGTTCTATCTGTAAATGTGACCTGCAAAGACATAAGTATGTTTTGATATGTGATTATGCAATATCTATAGAGTGTATATAGTACAGATCATGTAGGCATGAATTATATTCATCCATTGTAGGGCACTCTAAGAATTCTAGCCGCTAGCTACTTCTGGACCACAAAGCTCTAGAAGATGGCTACTGCAGATAGCTCTTCTAACATATTGTGACTACAAAATACAAATGAGCAGTGTTAGTGTCTTGTGGAAATTCTTCAGCAGAAGTTCTGAATGATCTGTGGACAGGTATCCCATGTTTTCCTCTGGGCCAGCAGTCTCCAGATTTTTGAGTGAATCAGAAAAGCAAGGAACACATATGGCATCTCCATTGCTGCTGCACCTTTTTTTTCTGACTCCTCTACTTGGAAAGGAAGTCTGGAAACTCCTTTTCTCCTTTTGCTTGACAGCTTTCACCAGTAGAAGTTAAAAGATCCTTGGCAGATTAATCAACTGAGGAAGTCAAAATGTCTTCATTCTCAGATGCATCCAGAAACTGTTGAGGATGGATGAATTTTGCATTGTCAATGTTCTTGCTAGTAGAAATGAAACAACAGTGAGCCAAAAATTACAAACCTTCTCCTGGATGGCTAACATTCAGAAGTGAAATATCACACAGAAACCACTTAGTTTAAAATAATGTAATTATAGAAATTATCTTGAAAATGTGAGAAATAATTTTTAACATTTTTAATCTTTCAGTGCCTTTTAGTGTATACATATTGAATATCGATAAGAAGCTTTGTTTCTTATTCCATTGAGATCTTAAACAAAAAAGTTTTGGAGTTATTTGGGGTTTTTCTTTTTTTTTTTTTCTGGAGGTAAAACTATTCTCTTTGACCTTTTCCAGATCACCTTATCATTTGGCTTACTGGATCTTGAAGCTATCTGATTATCCGCTAACATTATGGACCGCTCAGAAGCCATGATGTTTCAATAAGGGGGAATGGCTTTGATCTGATAAAGCGTAGATTTAGATGAGATCTGAGGAAGTTGTTCCCTGTGAGTGTGGTGAGGAGTTGGCACAGTTTGCCCAGAGAAGTTGTGGCTGCCCCATCCCTGGCAGTGTCCAAGACTGGTTTGGTTGGGGCTTGGAGCATCCGGGTCTGGTGGAAGGTATCCCTGGCCGTTGCAGGTGGTTGGAACTGGATGAGCTTTAAAGTTCCCTTCAAACCAAAATCATTTCATGTTTCTATGGTTCTTTGATCTCTCAATATACCATTATGCATTTTCTGATATTTTAAAGTATTATTTTCAGGATGAATATTCTTCCTGTAAAGCCTGTGTGCATTTCATTGTATGAATATACATTTAACATTTTTACAAGTGTTTTTCCTGACAAGAAATCTTTAAGAAACTTTCATCTTAGCAAACTTGATCTTACCAGATCTTATTGTATGCAGGATTTGATCTGCCACTGCTTGGAAAGAAAACTGTGTTGGAGGGATATGTGTGTGTGATTTATTCAGGTTATAGTAGAAATGCTGTTTAGATTATAATCAGTGTTTTAACATGCAATTAATGTTATTATCTATGCTGCTGTAAACGATGTTTGCTTTTGACTTTCAAAATGAAATCTCTGTCAACATGGAAGACGAGTATCACTATTCATATACAAGACAGTGGTGACTCTAGATGTAGCTATGTTGTTCCAACATGGGCAATTTTTATCCATTTTCTTCTAATTGAAAGTATGTTTTCCAATGGTTAGGATGTTTTTTCAAATAGCCTCTAAGCTATTGAACAGTGTTTCTGCCTGCTCTGGATGTAGTAATATGTTCTAAAAACAGACCTAGATTTCAGTTGCAGAAAATTAATCTGATAAATATTTTTTAAAATTTTTTCCTGTGGTATCATTAAAAGTGAGCTATTTTCTGCCCTAGGTTGCTGCAGTAGTGATGGTACAGCTGTTGCAATAAAGGTACAGTAGAAAAATTTCTGTGGAATGACAAATGTTGAATTTTAATGATTCCTCATTTATTTAGGTTGGGAAGCACTTTGGGATAGGTATCCTTCAACACAAAAGCTAGTACAGGAATATAAGCTATTGCTATTATGTTTAGAATTAATCTTTTGCTACCCCTTCTAATATGATGTAGAGAAACATCATAATACCTATTTTATTTGCAACCTGAAAAGAGAAAGAAACCTTCCCCTCATAAAATAGAATAATGCAAAGCAAAATATAAAACTCCTAATAAAAAGTCAGTTTCATGTTACTATATAGCTTTTATCATGTATTTCTTGAAACTGATATTCATCTGAAGGAAAGAGAACACATTACAAAAACAGGATTGAGTCCATGGTTATTAAACATCTGCTAGGAACAGATTCTTACTGGGTAATGTCTGTGAGCCCTGAAAGTAGTGAACTGAGGAGAGAAACTCTACCACCTGCTTAACACCATTAGTCTTCACGACTTCAGCGCTGCTATCATAATGCACTTTAATTATGGTAGTCAAGATGCAGTCTCTTACTTAAACTTCACTGAAGTGTGTGAAAAGCAATAAATTTATATAAAATAAAAGTAGAAATTATTTAAAAATTGTCTGGATAGCATTTTCATGCAAGTGATAATAAAATCTATGTGCATGGAAGCACTGATAATTAACATTTCTAAATCACTCCAAGGGGACCTTCTTTCGAATGTGCACATATGAGGTTACATATATGTATCAGTTATTAATGTTATCAAAAGCAGTCTTTGCTTATATGATTCTGTCTCAGAAAGAAAATTTAAAAACAGAAAACATAGCATTAACATTGAGGCAGGGGCATCACAAGCACAGAATACCTGGAAAATACCATTGTTTTTTACTAATGACCAATAAAATAATTTTTGCCATCCCACTGAATTTATGATCTGAATGTTTGGAAATTTGGATGAGTCAAGAAGCAATGCAGTAAGTGTTGCTGTTTTCAGGACTCTGGCAACAAAATTGTGACTGGAGAAACCAGCCATATAGCTATGTACTTGGTATAATTTATTACAGTTCCCCTTGGACAAATAAACAGTAACTTCATAAGAGCTTTTTGAAATCTATTAGAAAGCCTCTGCTTTCTAATTTTAGCCACAGAACTAAATTACTGTTGGGTTGGTATTTTTCCTACTCCTAATTACCAAATCTTTACAAAGAGAATTTTAAGCATGATTGCTTCTGATCGTGATAGAGAATGATTTCTGCCACTTTTCACAGTAGTAGCAAGGAGATTATATACTTTGTGTTGGTAGTGGTAAACTGTGATGGCATCTGAAGATAGAAAATAGAATTATGTTTTCCCACTCAAATATTTGTAGAAGTTCTACTGTAGACTAGGTCTTTTATGTGCATCTCTGTCCATGAATTACCCAAGTCAATGATTTCTTATCTCTGGTGTTCTTAGAAGCAATATTCAGGCAAAGCCTTTTCAGCCAGGCAGAAGTTTGTAGGAAAAAGAAATATGTTTTTTGTTATTATCCAGTCTACTGAGAAAAGATGTTTGCCTCAGTCGTTTTATCCAGCAGCCCACATGAGAACTAGTGGTGGCGTAGGAAAGAAGCACAAGCAGAGATATGAAGAGCTTCACTACTACTTAATTGAGAACTGTAAAAGAGTCATTGTGATATTTTTAGATCACTTCTTTGACTGATTCAAGGCCAGTGTGTCTAATTACAGTCTTCACAGTGGCACAGAGGCTAATCTATTCACATACTCCATCACAGCAGTTATCAGTTACTCTAAGAGTCTTGAATTTTGGAGCACGGGAAAATCTAAACCATCTCTCTTGACCTGTTCTTCCATTCTTTGAGTGTTGCAATGTATATATGTTGTATATAAATGTGGTGTAAACATCTGTGTTGCTAATATATAAGCAGCTTTAGAGACTTTCAGTTATCTAAGGCTTTCTATTCTGAGGAATGTTTCAACATGTGGCTTTCATGGTGTTCTGGGAGATCCCTGGCCTTTTACTTCGAAACAGTTTTAAAAATGTATATCATGAATCAGTGCTGACTTACACAGATTAATGAGAAAAAAGAAATCTTAAAGGAAAATAAAAGTAATGTAAACCCATTGGCTAGTTACATCAGTCAACATCTGAAATATAGTCCCATCCTGCCACACAGGTATGTATTTTGTACATCTTGCAAAGTTATGCTAGAATCAGAATTTCTGTCTCGCTTTCTAAATGGACTTCAGCCACTCCTTTACTAGACTCCAATTACATCACAATCCCTAAATTTCCTTCACAATATGTATACAATGCAAAACTGCGCCAAAGTTACCAGCTCAGCACACACTCCAGGGTCACTGTAATTTGTTAAACACTTTCCCAGTTATGAATGTTTTCTTCATCCCTTCTTAAGACTTCAAACATATTAATTAATATGTTTAAACAGCCAGAGCCTGCTGTTACACTAGTAGAGCCACTCAACCAATAATCTCATAAAAACTGTTTATCCCTTTGCTCTATGCAACTGAGCTCCAACTAATGTGGTTTGACCATCTGAATTCCATGCTCTTCCATGGACACTGCATAGATATCATTCAGGTACAGGTGGTGCTCATATTAAAGTTCATTTTATCCTCCACACAAACCCCTTCAGCAAATCATTTAAAGCAGTGGCTGGTAATTGTTTCTATGTTTATTTCACTCTTTGTCTCCTTCTAAGTGATTTAAATAACCACTTTCCAATTCCTTCATATGCAAGATATGTCACTGTGGTGTATTGAGGCACAGACTCGGGGTGTGATGCAAGCAGAAGTGTTTATTGAGTGAGCTTACCAGCTTTTATAGTACTCTTCCAAGCAGTTAGTAGCAGTTAGCCTCTTTGGTACTTTTCTGTCATGAAACAATGCTCCTTCTGCACGCACACAGTATGCGCTTCTCCAGCCAATGTCCTTACTGATCACGTGCTCTGTCAGTCAGTTGTATTACTGTCCATGTGTCTTTCCTTAAGCAACTATTTTTAACCAGATATATAAACATGTTTCTCTGCTACCACTTCATGCTACATTGTTAGATCCAGTTCTCCTTGACCATGCATTCTTTGTCCACTAGAACCACATGTCACTGTGTCATTAGTACCTTATCAAAAAGGAATAATCTGTATTAAATTCTCATAAAGATAAATCCTTTCCCCAGTGCTGAGTGAGTCTAAATTTTCATTTTCTTAAAGCTAAGAGGGCCTTTAACACCCATGGATAGTTTCTCCAAAATCACACTTAAACCTGAAAGCTGGGAGATTTTAAAAATCACATACCAAATTTTCCATGCTACTTCTGCTTCTATTCCTATTTTACATCCTAATAGGCAAAAGAAAGGCAATTGAGTTACAGAGAGTTTGCTTCTATTGGGAAGTGTTAAAAAAGGATTTAAAATATGGCATTCATCTCACTATCCTCTCCTTGGTGGGTAAGTCCAATGAATACCTCAAGGGTATTTGTTTTTAGGGGAAAACAGCCAATGAACTCAATTGTATGCTGTCGGTGATGGGATAGAAATAGTTAAGGAAATGGATTTAGGCTTTGTGGCCCTGGTCAGTCTTAATCCCTAGGAACAGTGAAGA
Organism: Bolborhynchus lineola; assembly: GCA_025448015.1. NCBI lineage: Eukaryota > Metazoa > Chordata > Aves > Psittaciformes > Psittacidae > Bolborhynchus > Bolborhynchus lineola. Next base: position 11,034 of record JAOEHX010018529.1, on the reverse strand, counting down.
AAACACCAGGCACTATTGTCCTGGGAAGGCCTAAGACTTGGGAACTGTAAAGAAAACAATGAAAGGTAAAGAGTGTTTAGGAAAGCAAAGCAGACAATTTGCAAGATAAAGCAGGATGTGCATCTCAAAGACAGACCAAAATATGTAACTCTTTGTAACCTTTAGTAGTTTTGCTGAATCAAGATGAAAAGGAAGTGAGGGAGTGGAAAGTTACTGCTTAGCACTTAGTAGATTATATAAGGGACTGCTGGGGAGCAGAAAGTGACTTGTGTCTAATCACTTTGATTTCTGACTGAGTCCATCGCAGCAAATGGCACACGAACAGGGACACTGAATTGTTTTCGTATTGAAAATAGAAGCACGATAGGTCGTGACTTCTAGATCATGGGGACGTCACGATGTATCATAGTGCCGTGGATCACTGTCTGGGACTCAATAGAATCCATCGAGCTAAAGAGCCTGGGAAGCACTGCAGTGGATAAAAAAAAAAAAAAAAAAAAAAAAGAAAAACAAAAAAAGAAGAAAAGAAATTCATGGCTTTTTTGGATAATCCTACTAAAGAATTCCTCTCAGTGGTGGAAAGGGGGATGGCTCAGAAGCTGCTGGGAAAGGGTCCAAATCGTAGATTGCACATGTTTGAGCAGCCCACACTCCCCCCTGTCCAGTTGCCCCACCCCATGAAGAACATCAGGACTGACCCAGAGAAAGAGCTATGTCAAAATATCCAAGTAATCCTTTTGTTAAGGCCATGGCTCCAGAGACAGAGACTAAAGACTTTTTTCCACCCCCAGGAACAACAAGTGGGAAGAACCAGAATCGATGGACAGGCCAGTGGATAAGAATTTGTATCTGCTTTTAACACCTTCACCACCCCTGGTCTCCCTCTCTCCACGAGCCTGATCCTCAAGTTCGTCAAGGGTCGGAAAAATGGACAGAATTGTTAGATGAAAAATTACAAACACTTCATGATAGAGTTGGAAATTTGCAGATTTCCTTCACGGCTGCATGAGCGGGAAAACGGGAACATAATCCTTTTACTTTACCATTCTTGCACCGTTGATGCCTACTCTACCTGCACATCAGGATAACCCTGCGGCAATGCACTGGAGAGGCGTTATTCAAGATACTATAATAGATTGTTAAATACTGCCTATCAAGATACCAAAAGCTGTTCCTGTAATGATTAACCAAGCAGGGCAGGTTCAGTGGTCTCCTTTAAATTGGAAGGAATTAATGTCAACAGTATCGCAATATAGGCTGACTTCTAACTACACACAACGGATGTTAAATGCATTATTTTTCCCGCTATACTAATGCCTAATGATTGCATAGAAATGTTAAGGACAAAAAATGAGATTGTGGAGCCCAGTGCCCTCCCCCAGACCCCTCCCATCGTCTGCGGAGACTGATACTTTTGCCCCGGGCCCTGTTAATCCCAAGGAAGAGCCTACTCTCAGATCACCAGAAAACTGCAGGATGAAATGTTTTAATTGCAGTTGATAATATTGAAACTCCAGAACACATTGATGAGGAGCTTGTGCACTTTCATCAGACTGCTGTTGCTGCTCCTGAGATTCTGACACCTGATAATTTTAATGCTGACTTGGATAATCCTTTTGACCTGAGGGCTGTTGATCTGGAAAAGAAGCCTGATTTATATCCCCCAGATCCTCATAATAAATAGGTAGCTATAAAGAAAGAAGCATGATTGGTGAAGGATGAAGATGTATTGTATGCTTTTCTGGTGGTGTATATGCTGGATCAAAATCCTTGGTGGGAAGGTCACTGGTATGCTCTTATCAAAGATACCAGGCAAACAGTGTTACACAATTCATTTTATATAGTCTCTCTGTGATACTTATGTACTAGAGGTTGACAAATACATGTATGTCCATGTTTCTACCCACCTCTGCAGACATTTATAGATACTGCAGGCCACTTCTTCCAATGTAGGCTGGCCACCTGCATTGGAATGAGTGTGCATGATGGCTAGTATAAAAGCCCAAGCCACATGCGATGTGGGGGAGGAAGCGTCTCCACAGGGATGCCCACTAAGTCTGAACCTGTCACCTGGCACTGCAATGATACTGCTCAGAGCTGGAATCCTGATTGCCTTCACAGCATCCTTGCACCATGTTCTGTACGAGTGGGAGTAATGATTTTCTGGATTTTGCGTTTCAAATAGAAGGGGAGTGAGTTAATGGCTGCGTGGTACTGAGTTACTAGCTGGGCTTAAACCATCACAATAGTGAAAATTAGTTTAGTATCATTGACTGTATTGGAGTCAAAAAGAAACAGGTGAGCTGAGAATGTCTGTCACGGTTTAAGGAAACTGATATTTTGTGCTAAAAATTGCCTTTTTATTTTCAGTCTTTATTCCCAAATAAACATGTCATAGCTAGCAGGAAATCTTAATTCTTGTGCTGGAGACTGTGAATCTGTCTCAGGTCTCTCCTGTCATTCTGGACCTGGAAGATGCCTCATTAAACAGTGCATAAAAATGGTTAAAGAAGTGAACACTATGATCACAGGGGAGAATTTTCATTTGTCAGATTATCACAGCTTGCTTGCTTTCTAACATAATGAACTCCACACTTCCTAGACTAGCTTCCCCAGAGAGCCGCAAATCACAAATCCTTTAAGTATCTGAAATATAAAGGATGAAAAATAAGCAATTTACTGTTAGAAATTATCAGCCCAGAAGAGCTACTCACAAGGATATTTATTTCTATGCACTAGCTGAAAAATTAAACTGTTGATCTAATAATATCAGTACATGGCTGCATAGCTTGTCTCTCTGCAAGAATCGCATTTTAATATTGTATCAAGGAAGGTCTTCAAGGATTGTTCGGGGTTTTGACTATCTAAAGGAAATCACGAAGATGTTATTTCAGGTTTTTAAGATTGTCTACAGCCAGCCATGAAGGAGTTTAATAACTGAATAACTTACACCTTCACTGGTCCAAGCTTTTCAGCAAATCACTGAACATTGACTTAGCTTCAGAAAGAAATTGCAACTTGAGTATTCATGCATATTTTTTTCTTCTTGTTTATCAGTGAATGCTTTAAAAACCCTACTGGTTCTTCAGGAAAGAACTGCAGAAATCAAAATTGTTCTTCAGTATGGAACTGAACGTGTTAATTTGGTAGCTTTCAACATACAAAGCAACAAATCTAACAAAGTGGAGAACTGGGAAAGATGTTAAATAGGGGTAAACATACAATATACTTGAAAAACCTACAGTCCTATCAGAATTAATGAAGATTCTAGATAAAAATACAGGGGGTGAAAGCGCAAACACAGGGTATTGGATGCTATATTTAGTAATAACTGTGACAATTTTGATGTTTACAAGAAATAAGATATCCAGTTCCTTTTAGTGACTTGTTGAACAAAATAATTTAATCATTCAGACCCATAACAAAGTACCTCTAACAAGAAATTTTATTTAGAAGGAGCAGTATACAGTTTCTGTTTTTTTTTCTTATTTTGTCAGTATTAACATTTCCTCAGGTAAAGTATTCATAAACTTCACTTTTATAAACTAATCTTAGCACTTTGTAATACAACTTCATTCATATTATGTAAACAATCCATACAATAATATAAAAACAAAACAAAGCATTTCATGTGAAGTACATGAAGGTACTTCATGACTCCAGCGCTAGTATCTCAATGACCAGAGTTTATTTCATCTCAGAGATTAAACAGTTTTCTATCTTCTTTGCTGAGAATGTTGCAATATTGTTAAAAGTATCAAACCAGAGAACTGTGGTAAAAGAAGAAATGTGATTCTATATACTGTCAACATAGCTCATGATCTTAGGTCTGAATCAAAGTTGCTGAGAGCAGCAGTGGCTGGTCCGTAGACCTTACACTCTATGAAAACAGCCAGGGCACCATCATGTATTTTGTTGTATTTCTTTCCGAATTGTTTCTTTTCTTGCAGTTTGCCACTTCTGGTACTCATTATGGGAAAAAGGACAGATTTCATGCCTTATTTTCTTGCTCTCTGGGAGTTTATTAGTCCATGAATCACAGCTGCCTCATTCCTGACCACCCCAAGGAGTGTATCTTTCACTCACTGAAGTCAGGGTTGACTTTTCTTCACTGTTCCATCACTGCTTTCATCAATGTCTTTGCTTCTGCTAGATGCATTCACCATAGTAGACTCAGCAACTGTGAGATTTGAAGAAAGTAGCACTAAAATGAAATTAACGGCAAAGAAAGGAGCAAAAATTAGGCCAAATATCACAGAAAATTATTTGCAGTGCTTTCCAGCATTGGTTTTCAACAATAAATAGAAAGTTGACATCTCACACTGAATTTCTTATTGATTTTTTGGACTTTTACTGCTTTCTTTTTTTCACTAACAGACTGTTTAATTTCTGGTCATTATGGTGAATTGCTTGAAAGACCCAAATCTCTTTTTCATTTAGACTGAAGCTGATATTAAGCAGACGTACAAGGCCAAAAAGCAGCCTTTTCTGGGCTATTGGAGTAATGCTGTAGAAAATTATAAACTACAGTCAGAGTGACGCATCAATTAATGGAGAACAATGACCTCAGTTTCTGCCCACTGCTATGAATCCTGCTGTTGTGAAATGTTGTATTTATTTTTTTAACTATCAAAAGTGAAAGAATAAAAGCCAGGATTGACATGCACAGTTGTGTGCTTAACTGTATCTCTTATCAAATTAGTGGTCAAAATATCCCTAACAAAGTATTTATCTCCATTTTCCTTAACATACAGTTTGCAGCATCTTATTTACTGTAATTCACAGCAATTTTGTAGACTGACAGATGAGCCATCTCTCCAATTGAGGGGGTATGAACCATTGATGGTTGGAACTACAACTAAAAATAAACTATTTTTTCTCATCAAATCCCTCTAATTCACAGAGCTGTCGGGGGGAAAAGATCTCTAATTTTTATGGAAAATAATGCAATATTCTCATGAAATAACTGGCATGCTACTTATGTGTCACCCTACTAAACAGTCTTTTTCCACATAAAAATATAATAAAATAATTATTATTTTAACTATTCATTATTTGAAAGAAGTTATCCAACTGACAGACCATAAGAGAGAGAATGAATTATGATTTCTTGTGAAATGTTGAATTGACTACTTCGTGTAGGGAAAGTTATGGCAGAGAACGGGCATATTCCATTTCCAAATACACCTTAAATTAGATTACAAGTTATGATCAGACAGCTGATTGAATATTTATTAAGAAAAAAATTCAATGAGGTTCAAATTGTAGTCACAGAATTAATTTCTTTCCGACTTTCAAGTCTAATGAAATCCACCCTAATATTTAAGTATCTAGCATCATCTAAAAGGTGAAGATTCAAATGAATACAGAGATTCCAACAGTACTTTTTACCATATTTATTTTTTCTGCTTATATAAAAAAAAGTATGGAGGAAAGATCTACAGAAACTATTCCATTACTTTGTCAGATCAATTTTATATCATATAGTAGTTTCAGGCGCAGCATATAGCTGTTATGAACTGAGTAAAATGCTGTTGCTATTACTTTGTACAGCTAGCTACCATTCCAAATGCTACAATTTCACACTATATTTGACTACTGATATGAGCTAGCAGAGCTTATATAGAGAGGACTTTAAACGAGCTTTCAAAGAGAAAAAGGATAACATTAGGCTCACCAGACATGAGCCACGAAGTTGAAAGCTGATGTTGGAGTCCAGAGCCATACGGCAACTTAAATGCAATTATGCCAATGCTCACAACATGGTCAACAAACAGGAGGAGCTGGAAATCATTGTGACATAGAGAAATTGTGACATAATCACTGTCACAGAAATGTGGTGGAGTGATTCACATGATTGTATTGCTGCAGGCGCTGTGCAGCACTCCAACCATGCTTGTATGGCTTCAGGCTCTTCAAAAGGCATAATCAAGGAAAAAGAGGTGGTGGGGTCCTGTTGTGTGTCAGGTGGTGCATTGACTTCCTTGAACTCAAGGTTGTGAGTGAAAATCTGGAGGGAGCCAAACAAGTTGATGCACGAGATATCTCCAGAAAACAGGAGTCTTACGGACCACCCTGCCAGGATGAATCTACAGATAAAGTGATCTTCAAACAATTGGGAAAATTTGAGGAAAAACCTCAGCCTTTGCCTCATCCTGTCAACAGGTTTCCCATTGTGTCCAGTAGAATATGGAGGTTCTCCTTGCCCCTCTTTTTATTGCAAATATATTTGTTAAAGTAGTCTTTATTTTCTTGATGGCAGTGGACAGATTTAGTTCCATCTGTGCCTTCACCTTTCTAACTTTCTTTCTACATAACCCAAAAACATGCTTGTACGTTTCGTGAGGTGACAATCCCTTCTTCCACAGGACATTAATCTTTTGATTTGTTTTTAACTGAGTTCAAGCCAAGCTGATCTTACACAGTCATCATATAACATCACCAAAAAAGCAAAGTAGCCCCTTCGTGCTCCAAACAAGATAAGGAGGCACTTTAGGAGGGGGCTTGCTGATTGATTTTTTAGAATTTACAAAATAATATAAAGGATATCAGGATGATTTTTCGTCAAAGAAGAAATATCTGATTATGTTTTAGACAATCAGATTCTAAATAATACAATAAATGTTCAGCTAGTATATAGGTAAAACCTACACTTACCAGAATATGTACATAACTTAGCTGTCATGCTTTTTTTATAAAAAATAATGACTATATGTATCTGCAACTGTTTTATACTTTATGACTACAGTAAGTAATTTGCAACCTATTTTCTATGGATATTGAAACAATTTTATTCAAACACTCTAAAATATTAATATGCTTGAATGAAATTTGAGTATGCATACAATAATAAGCATTTGCTTCAGAAGCCTTTTTCTGGTATTTACACACAGACAAACTGCTGCATTTATACACAGTCAAACTGTTGAGACCTTCTTAAATTTTAAACATCAAAATGTTTTTCTGATGTCCGTACAAACAGATTTCAGCACAAGCATCATCTGTATTTTTTCTTTTCATCAAATTCTACAAGGAAGGAAGTCATACTCAATTTTATTTTATTTTTTATTTTTTTTTTTTTGAGAAAGATTAACTAGGTACAGCTGATAGTCAAAAATTAATATATTTGCTAATGATGGTTTCTCGAGACCACCATCTGCTGTCAAATCCCTTGCAGCTTTTTTGGACAGGATTCTAGCCATCTGCAGATAGCAGGACTCAAAAATTATATTTTACCCATACAGATATATTTATGTTGATATTCTTTGGTGGTTACATCTGAGTAGAAATTTAGACTGGGTGGATTTCTCTTAGATGTATGTCACACAAGAACCTTGATTTGTTCATGGTGGATTAGGTATATCAAAACAATGTATGGACTAAAGCACCAGTACATTTTTGGAAGATATGGGAGTTTTATATGATATATTTTGTATAGTTCTTTATCATTTGGTTCCACTGGTCTTCCTACTAATTGTTTGCTCTTTCTTTATATTAGCAAGACATACAAAAGCAATTGCTACAACACTGCAAGACACTAATGGATTTATACTGGAGCTATGACTGGTTTTCTAAGAAAGAGTTTTGTCCCCTGCCTGAAAAATGAGGAAATTGAAGCATTCATGCTGGCAGCAAACAGATTAGCAAAGAAATATCTTACAATTTTCTGAGAGGTTAGGCTTCAAATTCCTCAGCACTGGTGAAAAATATAGTAAGTGAGCCTAAATAAAACGTAAGATAGAGCTTTTTTCCCACAACATAGACACTCTTGATCTTGAACAAATGCTATAATTTATCTGGGCTAGGCTGAGTCAACAAATCAATCCACATTTCCTCATGGGATGCTGCATTTGAAACAGTTCCATGTGTCTTTCTTCTCATCTCGGAAAACAGCTGCTCTTTTCCCTGAAATGTGAAGCTACAATAGACTAGAAAAAATGCTTAAATTGCAGTAGCTGTCAGATGATTGTATGGCAGACACACCTGCCCTGACAAGAGCCTTGACCAAAGCTTGTGAAAACTTCCTTCCACAGAAAAAAGTCCAGGACAGCTGGACATGGGGTCTACATGACCATATCTGACAACGGCTCAGGTTCAAATGCGGTACAAAGGAATTGTTTGGAGTCAGTGTATCTTGGAGCATCAGGGTGCAGCTGGAGACTCTCCCCTTGGATCTAGACGATATCCAATTTTGAGAGCCCTCTCTTCATGAGGTGATTTCAAAATTTTGACTCATTGGCTGTAAACTTCTAGATTCACTGGCATTGTGCGGAATCCATGTGGCATCTCTAATCTGTAGTTGATGTTGGTATAGTTTTGTCTGAGTTTGAACAATTAATTAAGGTTAGACTCAATTTATTCATTCTGTGATTTATAGCTGCAGGATTTAAAAACAAGTCTGGCTTCTTTTTTTTTTTTTTTTTTTAGTTATTACACAGTAATTTGAACGTGATTTAATTCAAGAAAGCTCTGCAATTGGTAGTCTGTATCACACAACTCGGTGCCTACTGTAATGCAAATTGGCTGCCTTGGGAATCTGTGTAACATAAGCACTCTGTTTATATTTGTGTAGAACTAGGCAATCAACCATCACTAAAGTTATGCCCTAGGCAGTATTTCTAGTGCTTTGCTTGTGAGTTGTCTTCATTCACATTGGGCTGCTGCTTTTATCTGCTCTCAATTTGTAACTGTCACAAATCTGCTTTGGAGGACATTTGTGTGAAGACTGCTGCTTCTAGTCAAGTGCTTTTGAGTAAAGAGGGATCTGTTTTGCATTGCTGGTGAGTGTAAAGTGTTGTGCTTCAGTTTATTAATGTAGAAACTCAAATTTCTCTCAGATTTTTTTGTTTTAGTAGTTTGGTGTAGAAAATGATTTCATTTTAAACTTTCATGCTGCTTAATGGACCTCTTCATGTCAGGCTCTTTGCTTTACTGTTTTGAGAGCGTGGGTTCACTCATAAAGGAAAGCAACCTGTTGAAGCTCAAGGACCCTAAAATCCTGTAGAGGCCACATATTAGCTTCTACATGAAGTCATGCACACAGTCTCCATTATTGCCTGAATATGACTCATCTCTTCATAGAAAAAGACAGGAGATATTAATTTGGAAACAGAGATTAAGATGTAAATATAAAAATCTGTTTATCCTTCAAAAGGTGCAGAACAGACACTGGTTGCCATTTCTTTGGTTTAAACCTGAAGAGACTACATGGCAATTCAGTTCAAGATATATACTCAAACTCAAAATGCAAGTTGCATTCAGAGAAATCATTTCAGTGAAATTGTGGCCCTGAAACTAGAGAGAAATTTTAATGGTATCAGATTTTTTTAGTAGGACCAATTTGAATGTGTTTTAACTTTTTGAAATACATAGTAATAATTAAATTCATAGGAGCTGGCTGAGCCTGGGCAGCAAACTCACAGGTGGAAGTAACAACTGACTGAAAATGTTTCAGCAGGGAAGCTGCCAGTGTATGCACCTGGCTTTTTGTTGGAATCACTTCCATCTGCCAAAAACATTGATGTGAAATAAAGAGAAAAAATTAACAAGGCATTCCGGAATTCCAAATAAAAGAGCATTTTACCTGAGTTTGTAGGAGGCTAGATGTAACACTGGAGGGCCTAGCTCCTTTGTACCTACAAAACAGGGGAAAAGAAAGATTCTGGGGAGGATTTATCTGTATTTCTTATTTTTTCTAAAACTTATTGTATTGTTCAGCAGTCATAGAGAGCAAGGTTATCCTGATCTTCATTAAAAAAGAGCAATAAAAAAAAGATATTTCTAGGGACATCAGATGTATATCCCTGCAAGAAATAATGTTAGTTAAAATTCATATGAATGAAATTCATTTCATTGACAGTATACACCAAGACATTCTACCAAGGGTAAAGAAACTCCCTGGGAAAATATTCAGTAGTTGTTTTCAAGCAGAAAGGGGCAATTGTGGTTTCATTATACTCTCCAGCTTTGACCTGAATAATTTACAAATGAACTCTACTAAAATGTGTTCATAGCCCTGATTCAGCTTCTTTAACTTCCTTTGCACAACAGAAAGTACATAAAAAGCAATTTTTCTTGTTGCGCAAAATGAAATTAAACTCAGGCATATGAAAGTCTTGAAACATTTCTTCGTGGACTACATAATGGATTCTGATATAGGAAGCTGAATGTTTTAAAAATTTTGGTTTTCTTTTCGCGTTCCTACTACGATGATGAAGTGGCTGAAGCTATTGAATGCAGTTTGGAACATTATGTAAGAAATAAATTTCAGTCAATTCTGACTGAAGTGTGTCTAACGCCTCAGATGGTTATAGAAGCTGGTGTCCTGAACCATGCAAAGATATCATTCAAGTGCTGGACATTCTCTACCCCTTGACAGTGTTTTGCCACAGAAACAAGCACTCTAACATCTTTTGAATGAAAACCAGGAGGACCTTTCAATTTAGGATTATAATCCCTCTCCATGAGGAAATGCACATTTTTTTCCCTTTTAGCATTCTCCACCACTTTACTTTTCCTCAGAAATGAAAATGGAAAAGAAAATGAATTATGTGTTTTTATGCAAACTTTTTTTTTTGTTTTTTTTTTTTTTGTTTTTTTTTTTTTGTAAGTGTTCAGCACTTGCAGCATCTTATTCCTTAGTCATAATCTCCTGTCTGCAACATCCCAATTAGTAATGGAAGAGTCTGGGTTTCATATTCAGGGAATTAAAGCTTTCAGAGAAAAGAGCAGCAGGAGTGAATGAAGTATACAACATAAATAATGTCCTCATGTATATAATTAGCAGTAAAAGCAAAGTTTCACACACTGCAAAAAGAAGGAAAAATATATTTGCTGTATTCTCTGAGGCATCAAGTTAATAGAAGAGTGCAGAACACTGTAGAAATTAGGCTTATAATTTTCTACATTTTTTGAAAAGTGAAGGAAAATATTTTTCAGGTTTTTGAAAAGTTCTCTAACAAGACACACTGAATTCTTCATTATGCACAGTAGCAAAAAGAACCAGCAAGGCATACGTCAGGTGCTGAGAAATAC
>JAOEHX010018527.1:0-23733 GCA_025448015.1 Bolborhynchus lineola | reverse complement strand
GGAGTATTGTGTGCAGTTCTGGTGTCCTCAACATAAAAAGGACATGCAACTATTGGAACAAGTCCAGAGGAGGGCCAGGACAATGATCAGGGGACTGGAACACCTCCCGTATAAAGATAGCCTGAGAAAGTTGGGGCTGTTCAGCCTGGAGAAGAGAAGGCTGCATGGAGACCTCATAGCAGCTTTCCACTATCTGAAGGGGGCCTATAAAGATGCTGGGGAGATACTCTTCATTAGGGACTGTATTGATAGGACAAGCAGTTTAAATTTAAACAGGGGAGGTTTAGTTTGGATATGAGGAAGAAATTCTTTCCTGTAAGGGTGGTGAGGCACTGGAATGGGTTACCCAAGGAAGCTGAGAATGCTCCATCGCTGGTGGTGTTCAAGGCCAGCTTGAGCATAGCCTTGGGTGATATAGTTTAGTGTGAGGTGTCCCTGCCCATAGCAGGGGGGTTGGAATTAGATGATCTTCAGGTCCTTTCCAACCCCAACTATTCTATGATTCTGTAATTCTATGTATTTAATTTTATTGTCTGATCTAAAGAACATAATTTCTAAAAATAAAATTACCTGTCTTACCACATAATATTTCCTTTCAGTATATCTAGGATAAGCTCTACTTCAAGGACTGAAGTGACTTAAAGTAACATGTAAGACCAATTTTTGTCCCATTAAAGAAATATAGTAATTTTCAAAACATGCAGGATGGTCATTAAACGTAGGTCCTGTCCTGGTGAAAAGATGTTGAAATTGGAAGCACTGGATGAAAGATTCTCTGCTTCTTTTGATGTCATCAAACTAGCTGGTAGAATATATGCTGTACTTATTCATGTATCTAAAACACCAAGTAGGGTAAAAATTTCTAACTTCTCATGGTGTATTTGAGTGATGAAAACAGTGTTTTGTTGGTTATGATATTACTTTCAGTATTTCCAAGTACTTTATGTATTTTTTGGTTGGATTTCCTAGTTTCCTGGTGTTGTTCAGGTATTACATGATAATATTGTATTGGAACTTATAGCAAAGTACCTGAAAATTTATGAAAATTAATGAGAATTTTGTCGATTCCTTGACCCAAATTATAATATTAACATAGGAGCCTACATAATGTGTCATGATGTAGTGTACATAAGATTTTTACCTTCAGAAATGGGAAGCAACTTGTTACATTCTATGGACTTAAGAGTATGCTGATTTTATAGTTCTAGAAAATTTCTATTTCATTTCCATGAACTCATGCTTTGAAAGGAGAGAGTTTTAAGGAGAGATTGGTTGATCTTACCTATATATCTAACTCAAGGTCACTGATCAACACAAGGAGATAGTGGATTTTTTTCTGAAATTAAGCACTTTTAATATTAATAACAACAGGCAATCAGACTAAAAGTAAAGAGGGTAGAGGGTATCATGATACATGTGATCATGTAAAAAAATACATGCAAATGTAACTATTAAAACTGTAATAAAAATGGATGGCAAAAATAGGCGAGGCATTGAAATACTTTGTAAAAATAGAAGGTAGACAGTATTTAAGGATGTAAACAGGTCAAATTGAACAGTAATATGAGCAACATAATTGAAGTTGGAAAAACAAGAGGAAAAGGAACAGCAGTTATCATTTGATTTAAGATCATTAGGATTATAGCAGATATTAAAGCTACACTGGTTCAAAGTCAAAATGATGTCCAAAATATGAAGTTCAGTAAAAATGGACTACAGTGTGCAATGGCATAAACCAACTGGGAAATCTTTGAGAGGACCAGGGTTTAGCACTATTTACAGTAAGAACTCAAGAGCGAGAATTAGATTTCTTGTAACCAATTTATGAGTAAGAATGATTCCAGTGAATGATGATTAAAGAAGTGCCTAAATATTTGCAGTGGTAATTATTTCTTGCTATTGAAAAATACTAAGACCGTGTATACTGCTCATTGAATGCAGTGTCTTCAAGAATATTTTTAAATTATTTTTGTATCACAGGAGAAATTTAACACAAATTGTAATGCTATCAAAGATTTTCATAAATTGCTGGTTTTGATTATCAGTTTTCTGTCAAGACTAATATCTGAATGCTAGAAGACATGATGGAATCAGGAACCTGGTGGGTTTTACAAGAAAATATAGTTAAAAATATGAAGTCTGCAGTAAAAGTAGTTTGCCCTGCAGCAATCTCCACTACAATTATTTGACATTAATAATGCAGCATTGAAAAATTTTGCTAAAGAAATTCAGAGCATTAATAATTTATAGTTGCTAATATGCTTTGATTTCAATTCACATTTGCTAACTTGAGTAAGGGTTTTGAACATGGTTTTTCCATATGGGTAGAGAAATGTTAATCATTTTCTCAAGAAGCCCCCATGGGAAGTTACATCTTAGCAAAACTTATTTTCAGGCTTCTTTTTCATTCAGGTTTGCTCTGATTAACGTTACATGAGCCTTTTGCTTTAAAGTCCATGTGAGAAATCTTGGTCTGTCAAAGCCTGGGGCAAAACTTCCCATGTTATATTTGGAAGAAAATCCCGACTCTATTAATAAGCAAAGATTTGACAACTGCCAAAGTGCTGAGTGAGATCAGAACACAAACGATTCTTCCACAGAACCCCAACAGCTAATCACTGTAGGCTTTTTTTCTACTCTGGAGGGCAGACAGCCTGATAATATGTTCACCTGTTTTAACTTCATCAAAAAAGTCTTATTGAATTTGTTGATGACTTGCGATGGCTGGTATAATTTAACACAGTAAATGAAATTACAGTCTGATAAATCAAAATGAAAGGAGAAGGCAGTATTATTTTTTTATGTATTTCAGAGAAGAGCTGAGGCAAAAAGGGATTTCTGCATACTCAGCTGCTGGATATACATTAGCAGGAACTTGCTGAAGACCACCCCCAGAAGCCAGAGTGGTTGTGAAACTGCAGAAGTTGAATTACAGATAAGATCCAAAAAAAAATGCCTTAAAACCAGCCATAAATCTTATCTGAAGTCAATGGGAGAGAGTGGTAGAAACAATTTGAGAATATTGCTGTTTTAAGTGATTAGCCCTCTCAGATGTTGAAAACATTTCCTTTCGTGCTGTGAATTTTGCATTGATTTACATGATTAGACTGTTTAGTCATCAAGTCTCAAAAGAACTGTCTGTTATTTTTCTTTTCCTTTTTTAGCTGACATTCTGTAGAAGTAGGTAATGTTCAATGATTATTTTGCAGTCAGAGGTATTGTAGGAGCCATTTGATTTAGCTAGTAATTTTGCCTTAAACAGTATTGACTAGTTGAACTTTTTGTGATTTATTTCAGTATATTTCCTTGATTCAAAAAATCTCAATGTACTTACATTAATAAAAATGTATTTTTATTACAAATATACCATGTTCATTTTCTTAAAATCACGAGACAGTAATAACTCTAAATCTTTACTTGAAAATATTCTAAATTACTGAATTAATTAATTCTCACCTTATAAATGACCCTGTCAGCATTTAAAACCAGTATGACTGATCAGATGTCAACAAAATGCAGTTACTACAAATGGAAAAGTATTTTTCATCCTTTTGCTTTTAATGAGCCCAATTCAAAGTGAATTTCTTTGTAGTTGCTGTGCTTCTCAACTACTCAGCACAAAGTTGTGGCTCGGGCTTCCCATAAGTATGAATTCTTTGAAGAAAGAACTTAGGGTACGGAATTCTTTTTTTTTTTTTTTTTTTTTTTTAGACTTGGTTTTATAGGTAAATTAATTCCCTATTTTATTTTATTTATTTATGTTATTGATAACTATAGATGAACTTTTTGAAATGTTAGGGCTTAGTAATCTATTCCCGGATACATTTTTTTATGTAGTACTTCTCTAATACTGTATTTATTACAGTTTTATGGTTTTTATTCTGAAGTTTGTTTTGAAATTTAAAAAATATTTTTCTCTGTGAAAGGAATTCCAGAATTTGACATCTCTTTGAGGTTTTATTGGAAAGGAAAATGTGTTTATTATTGTGAAGCCATTTTTAGCTATATTACAATTCTTGGGGCTGGAGGAAGAGTTGAGACCTTAACTGACTGAGATGTTTTTTTAAATATTACACTGTAACCTTGTTTAGATGAAGTGTTTATTACAGTCAAAATAGCCAATCAACACAATAAGATTTGAACTTAATACTTGAAATATCTTACATCTTTGGCATCAATCTTCTTTTACTGATTTTTTTTTTTTTTATGTTTTCTGTGGCGAATGTTTTACGCTAATTGCACTTCTAACTCCTAATGTCTCATAGGTGTGGGGGAAAGCCATCAGTTATTCTCTGCTATGTGGAAAAGAGGTTATGTTCTATGGCTTGCATTTTCTGTGTTTCATTCATCTGTGCAGTGTGAACACCTGTAACCACTTCTGCAGTGTAAACCAGGCTTGATATAATTACAGTATCTTCACTAGAATGTCAGCAGGGAAAGTTGTTAGCAAATGTGTATTTTTTTGTACCAGTTCTTTATTTTTCTTAGATAAACTGCAGTTGAATTTTGCGGAGTGTGTAGGACCAGAGGTGAGAAATATGTCCCTGAAACAGGTTACTGCTGTCAGACCATGTTCCCTGTGGTATTGATGGTGCAAATGAGAAGAGCTCAGAGGAGGTATATGAGCAGACGACCTCTGGAAGTCCCTTTTAACTTCAGCCATCCTGTGACTCCATTGAGCACATTCAAAATGCTTTTAGATATGTAGAGAGCTCCTCACAGACATCTAGAAGATTCTCAGGTTTTGGGTTTTTGTTTTGTGGGGGGTTTTTTTGTTTTTTTTTTTTTTTTTTTTTTTTTTTTTTTGTCCATTGGTGAATAAAATCACTTAGCACTGTAAATCTGTGGTTATCAGAAAGAAGAAATAAAGATCACATATATAGCCCTACTTAGGCAGACTGTGCATCTGGTGTTTTTTAAGGTAGTGCCAGTGATAACTTCAGGCAGGCTTAGACACCCACAATCAAGATCAATCAAAATGATGTTCTGTCATACTGTAATTTTTACAGAACTGTAGGAGAGCACTGTATACACCACTTATACAAAAATACTAAAATATTATCGGTAGGCTCATGATTAGTAAGTGCACTTTTTAACTTCTAACAGGATGCCTTCATGACTAAAACTTGCCTTTATGGAACATTCAGATCAATATAACTTCAGTTCCTTTCTCAGTTTCTTCTCCTGCCTACCCCCCAACATGTATCTATAACAACTTAAAAAAAAAAAAAAAAAGAATATTGTGCCTTTTGGGATCACACTTTTGAGCTTGTACATTTGCTGGTTAAGTACAAGATGCGAAAATATGAAAATTGAATAGATGAACTCTCTGAGAGATTGCATCGTACACCTGTGTGTAGCAATTTAGGTGCCAGTTTGTGTGCATCATTGCACTGTGTCAGGAATGTAGGTCATCATAAAAGGGAGATGAAGAAGAAGAGGGAGTCTTTCTGTGGAGGCCGCAATATCCAGCTCTTGGTAAAACATGATAAAGTAAGGAAGATGCTTTTGGTTTGGTGATCTGGTTTGTGGTTGGTTTTAATTACTCTTATTTTTTATTTTTTTTTTTAATTTTCTGATTGACAATAGCCTGCTGCTCTTTGTGCTATTGTATATCTCCGCTAGGAGTATGTTAAATATACACTCCAAGGCTTGCTGAGTCTTTGAGCAACAATAACACCTACTGTTTATTTTATGTTCTTTTGTGTGTGTGTGGTTTTTCCATGTAATTTATAATGTGTAATCTACCTTTTTCTGGCAAGCATGACTATTATTTTTGTGGGTTGTTGTGAATGTGAGGAAAGCTGCTGTTTAGCTGCTGACACTGTTTGAATTGATATAGCTGTGTGAGAATTGACTTTTGATGTGGCTGTGTCACTGAAGTGGCTTATGTTATCATGTCCTTTGCCTGTTTTGGACGATCAGTTTAGCCTAAACCATTTATTCAGATTTTTCAACTGAGTTGCCTCAGCTAAAGACCTGTCTTATGAGGTAGTACTCTGCACCTCACTTCATACCCGGAAAAGGTTGCTAGAAGAGCAATGTGGTATCATCATGAAGAATGCAAGTGTTTGGAGAAAATGTGCATCTCCCATCATCTGCAGCTTAAGGACCAATATATTTTGATTCTGAAATAATATATTATCAGTGTTGTATTATCAAACTGAAAAATTTTTACAGATCTTCCCCTTTATCTGTCCAAAGAAGCTTTGCCTTTGTGCCATTTGCATCAATATCTGTTTTACTAATTGCTACAATACTTCTTAGGTGATTAACAGAAATTGGGAGACAAAAACTAAGTGCAGTATGACTGCATCATAAATCATATTTTTCAACAACCTTTTGAAGTGGAAAAAAACCCACCAAAAACCACAGTGTATATATCTTCTGCTTCAAAGCCAAGTAGCTTGCAAAATTAGAATCTCACAAGGATCCTGATTGGAACATCTTCAGACAGGTAGCTATCTACAATCACCTGAATGAAATAAACCTGGGCAGTTCTGACTTTAAAAGTAGCCTGAAATCCTGTTAGCACAACATAGAAAAACCCTGTAGAATCAGATGGAGCAATCTGATGATTTGTTCTGTTCGGAGTTTTTGGTCTTTTTTTGTGTGTTGTGATTTCATAGGTCTTTAAAAAAATTCTCCCCATTTTCACTCAGACTGGTAAATCAGGCTTGTCAACTAATCCTGTGGATGCTGACTACGTAGCTCTGTGGAAAACTATCTAAGGGGTGACACCTGTTATTCAGAGAACAAAGAAATGCTGGCAGTACAGGTAAAAGCAAGGAGTGCCTTATTCAACGGTCTTAGTGAGTTTATATATATGAAACGTAGTCCAAAGTCCATGAAAGTATTTTTTCATTTGTTTCTGCAGTCTGATTAGGGAAAAAGAAGAAATCAGAAATTTGCAGTATGTCATGAATTCCTTTTGAGAATGTGTTGGAGTTGTTTTGACTTTAGCTTTATTTGCTGACCTAATCTTTCTCTTGGGGAAATGTTATTTGCTGTCACATTTCATACCTAGTGTATTGCAAGACTACTTCTATGTTAAAGTGTTGAAATTGAAGTGGTCAAGACCGGTAAGTAGTGGGAGAAAGAAATATTATCGCTTTCTAGGTGAGAAAACAAAGTAGATAGTTGTCTTTCCAAAGAATTATATGATTGCATAGGTAATAAATGCTGTGAAATGTATTGTTCAGCTTTCTTCTTTGAGTCTCAATCCATATGGATAATCATAAACTTCTTATTGTTCTGTAAATGACTAAGGTAATGAAAACAACCAAGAATTTTAGATCTAAGATGTCATGTTGAGTTACTCAAATATACATTTAAACCTTTATGTCATTGGTAAGACATAGTTCAAGGTGCACTGCTCACAGATCTAGGACTTTTACATAAACTGAAGATCTGCTTCTATATATTTTCCAAGGACTAACGGTGCAGTTAGTAATTAGAATGGAAAATCACAGTTTTACACAAAGAGTGTTTACTGTAATGTTGTTTTCTTCCAATTTAAAATTGTACTGATTTTACTAAGCAATTTGATTTTTTTTTTTCTTTTGAATGATGGCAAAGGTTGGAAGAGAAGAGCTAGCTTAATTCTCCTGATGTTTTTCTGGTTACTTTTAAGCTAATAATGAGTAATATTTAGTGTTTAGTGTCTCTGTTTGCTCACAGCTGCCTATAGAGAGGCATAATATTTTACAGAGCTAGATGGTTGTGCATTTTGCATCTGTAGTAGGCACAAAATTAACATCTTGCAGAAACACTTTTTTTCAGTGTCTTTTGATAAGTTTTCAAATCACTAGATCTAATAATATTCAATGTTTGGGTTTGTATCAGGGACAAGAAAGAGATAGTGATAGTTTGCTTTTTTTCTTAAAAAAACCCCAGATTTCTTTTTTAAACTTGGTTTCCTATAGAAATTTGACTTATAAGAAGCATATCACCAATCACTTTGTGTTGCTTTATGCCTGAATTGATTTGAAGCTACTGGCTAATTTTCACCAAGTCTGAAAGCTTTATAAACAACTGCTGATTTGCCAATCAACAGGGGCTGAGGCTTAGGCTAATCACGCCAAATAGTGTATTTTCATTGGTTAAACATAACTTACATTCCCACCAAAAACAGTGACATAAAAAGCTTCATGCCTTTAAAATGGTAAGTTGGAGACTTCCTGTTAAATTTTGGGATTACCAATCATGTTATCTGAAGCCTTTGTCAGATAGCTGAAGTAATTCTTCCAGGATTATGCAATTCCTGGACATACTGTAATAACTGTATGCTAAATTTCTCAGTAATACTTACTGATAAAGAAGTTTTGAATGAAAGGAAGTAGATATTTATGTATTTAATCTGAAGAAAGGACTCTGCATATGGCCTTTGAGCAAATAGTTTGGTAAATCTAGCATTAGGACTCAGAATTAGGTAAAAATATATATGTGAAGTCATGTATCGCTTCAATGCAATGTTGCTGACAGTGTTCAAGGGCAAGCTGGACAGCACCTTGGGTAACATGATCTAGTGTGGGTCATCTCTGCCCATGGCAAGGGGAAGAAACTAGACAATCTTAAGGTCCTTTCCCACCCAAATCATTCTATGATTCAATATAAGCTCTCACTGGGGTGGAAGCCAAAGTGTTGCAGTGTTTTTGAGACACAAGTTATATGCAAGCAGAGTTTATGTTCATCAGGGTAGCATGTGTCCAACACTCCTTTATTCTATTCTGGATCATGTATCATTTGTCCTCCCACAGCTGTCATAAAAGTGATGTAAATTTGGTATCATCTTTATGTTATCTGGCAGTTTCCAGATAAATTTAATCCTTTGCTCACATCTGATCTTGAATGTGTTTATGCTGCCATGCAATCCGACAGCACATGGATTATGCAACAGCAACCTGATTGCATTTAGCCACTTCCTTTGAATAGGTTTGGTGTGAATTCTTTGTCTTTATGATGTAAAATCCAAAGAATGTAACAGGAAAAGTCTTTGAACATGAATAATATGTTATTTTCATGACCATCTTGAATCTTTGAATATTGTCCATAAAAATGCAGTATGTGTTTGAGCAAAGATTCTCTCTTTTCACTTACAAATAAACTTCCATCCTTTCATTTACGTAAGATAGTGAGCACTGTTTTCTTTCTCTGCAAGGAGGAATTGGTGGTTTAAGGGGTGACATTTAGATGAAAGCAGAAGAGGGTTTCGTTATAAATGCTGAGTTCAATAGAGAATTACTTTGGAAGAAAGGAAGGCAACCTTAAAAAGCAAATTCTGGAGTCAGAGGAGGTCTGCTTACTTTTCAGAACAGACTCAGTTTCAATGAATTGTCAACACAAACATGGCATCTCACCATTATTTAAAAATAAAAAAACTTCAGGCAAATTTAGTAAATTAATGGGGTAGGTATGTCTCAGTGTTTTGATTGACTTGATAGAGCTGTTCCCATTTTTGTGTTGGCAGCTCTACGAGCATTTTGTGCCACCACCTGCTTAGACCTTAAAGAACAGAAACCTTAAACAGTACTTTGAATACTGTAATTCTTGTGATAAAGTCATATGAAAAGATATCACTGTTTGTCTTTTTTTTGCAATATCCTGGAAAAATGAAACAGCAGTAAACTGTCATAATAGGTTTAAATATAAGTAGTTTTGAGAATTATGTACTAATATCTTTACAGAGATTTTAAGCTTGCTATGCAACACAAGTGTAAGCTATAGTTCCATGCTCAGTCATGAAAAACTTGTATCTTTTTTAATTAACTGTTTAAAAATACATATATTAAAATTGGTTTTACTTATCCAAACTTTCAAGATTTTTTTTATTCTTTTTTTTTTTCCCCACCTTTGTCATTTTGTACCAGGTGTTCTAAGACAGTAAATTCATATGTAGATAGTTCTACTTTGGATTCGTATTACGTCTATTACACTCTTTCCAGGTGTCATTGTGAGCTTTTCTATAAACATAAAAGTTAAAAAAAAAAAGACTTCTCTAAGAAGGTTTGTTAGCATTTGTTGGATTTGTTGTTCAGCTGTCAGATGTATCGCCTAGTTGTTTCAGTTGCATTTGGCATATGAAGCACTGAAAATGTCATGGCGTTTTGCTAGTTTTATGGGATTTTATGAGGCAGACCGTTGAATTCTGTTTCAAATGCCTATCTGAATACAGTTCATACTTCATGGAAAGAATTTAGGTCATATAATGAGACTTTGCTTCAAGCTTCATTGTTACATAAGGTGAGCAATCTGTAATAAAATTTACATCTGTGACTGCATGCTGCAACTGGGAGTTTTTTCATAAAAACTGTGGACCATAAATTCTCACACATAAAATTTCTTGGGACATCTCAGTTACTCTTTAGAGGTTTTAACAGCTTAAATTACCAGTCAACATCTGTTCTGTGTTTGTTTGTAATGATTTCATGTTTTGGCATTTTAGTTTCCTTTGACCTGCAGTGTTTCTGCCGGGCCTTTCTCTATTCTTGAGGAACTTCATTGGCTGACAGCACAAGTCCACATTCTCACTGACTGGAAATATAATTTCTCTTCTTTGTAAAGCACTCTCTAGATTGCTCATTACTTCTTACTTTCCTCATCTTTGATGCTGTCATGGGGGTTTTAATTAGACCCACAAAGAGTGGTGCTAATGCCTACAGACAATAATTTGTTTTTCAGTGCCAGCAAAATTAAACAGCTCTATGGAATATGTACATTTTATATGGGCACCACTTTAATTCCTAGTTTATGGAATGAAACCAAAATTTTCTCCCAGATGTAGAAGCTAGCCTGATCTATAAGTCATTTTGCCCCATTTTCTGGGCTTATGTAGATGATGTGTAGTTTCTACTCACTTTTAACCTGTCAATGTAAGTTCCAGTCCTGCAATTCTTCATTTGTGGGCATAGCAGCCCACTGACAAATGCTTTTTCTTCAACAGATTGTGTTTTCCTCCACTCTCCTCTATCTTTGACTTCTGTTCCTGCTCTGAATTTCTTTGTGCAAGAATCTGTGCATCCTTCCTGGTTGTATGGACTTGAAGTAAAAAATAAAATAATTCTTTGGATGTAGTTTATCCAGCTGTATACTCTACACCTGCTTTAGGGTTTCCCAACAACAGAACACACCCACAGGCTATGTCGTCAGTCCAAGAGCCTCTGTCAGGATAACGAGTGTAATCAACTCTGTTTAAACTTATTTTCTCAAATATGTTTCAGGTACATGTTTTGTTAGAACTCCAGAACCTGGTATGGAGTTTCACACTATAAAGCTGGCAGCGTAAGTATTTGCTAACCATCTGTGATCTGCATGTAAGGCCATTATCCGTTTTTAGTATGAATATCTATGTGAGTATCTGTATCTTATATTGTAGGATTTGATCAGCTGAATATTAATAACCCTTATAAACTTTGTCGCAGATCACTGTTTACAGATTTACACAGCATTTCTCTGGAGCAACAGTGCTTGAGTAAGCTTATACTCCTTTCCAGTCACTTCCCATTTTGCTCTCTTATAATGTAGTTCAGAACTGCCATAAAGTCTCTGAATGCCTGAAGTTACTATAATCCAGTCCAGTTTAAGGTATGAAAAGTATGTGGCACATGTGTTTGCAGTTTAAATATGAATTAAAATATCTGGAGGCAGTGGTGTACATGACCATCTGAAAATTTGAATTTGGCTTATGTCTTCTTTTTAGATGTCTTGTAACCCTGGTGAGGTTCTATATTCATGGAAGGCAAGAGTAAGTAATGGAGAAGAAATTCTTTTGTGTTATAACTTGCTGGAGCAGAGGTCTGTGTTTGGATCTATTCAGTATGTTTTGTGTCCTGAGGGACATTCTTGCTGATGTAGAATGCTGGTAAGAAAATGTTAAGACTGTGGTTGTGATTGGAAATGAAAAATAAAAAAAAAAGTTTCATTTGTTTTAAATTTTGAAAAACACCATTGTAATCCTCCTGTGTGTTAGCTGTTATTTAGTGTGAAATCATTCATTCTCTCTGTTGATTTTATGTACTTATGCCAAGCTATGCTCTTGTAAATGCTTGTTTTCTTACCCAGTGTAGCAAATTTCTAGTTGTATACCCAGTGTAGTATCCAGGTGTTACCTTCACACAGTATCATTCAAACTGAAGCACTTTAGTGTCAAACAGTTAAACATTATTCTGAAGAGCTGACAATTTTGACAGTAGGTGCTCATCAGTGGATTACTCGCACTGCTTTTACTTCCTTGATAAAAAAAAAAAAAAAAGAATCTAATATTTTCCTCTTTTACACTGCAAGTGAATAGTAAAATCAAGCAAGTAAGTATATGCCACTTTGTGACAATGCTTGGTGATAAATTGACAAATTCCACAGCTGAATTAGTGGAAATATTAAAATTTGGTAGTCTTTTTCAGTGGTAATAATTTGAGATGACAAACTACAAGCTCCAGTCCTTACCAGAGTCTCAGTGTCTATTTACCTTTTAAGGTTCGTATTTCCAAACCAATTGGAAGAAAAAATATTTTTGTTATAATAGAAGAAGTAATTTTTAATCTGGTAATTTTTTTAAGCCAGTCTAGAATGGAAATACTAAGATTTAAGTAACATTGATTTGTCTGCGACTGGTGGAAAGAGGTTTTCAAAGTCTGTGTCAAGTGTAAGAATTCTAGACAGATTTCAACATTTTTGAAAATAAAACCCAGTTCAGACTGATTGTTCTGGGGGCTGGTTTCTCCTTCCCTTCTGCTAATCTCAGTGTAAAACAGTAGAAACAATTTTTTGATACTCACTATGAAGATCAGAGTGGTTTTGGTTATTTATGCAACATCCATCACAGAGCTTGCATAGAGTTTTGTATTTAAGGAATTGACATCCATATATAATTTTTTGCATGCATGTGGCTGAAGAAGTCATTCATATTTAATACTGATATCGTAAGTGTACCCTGATTTCTTTAACACTAATTTTAGAAGTATCAACTTAAATGGTTTAAACACATAATTTTACTTTAAGGCAGTTTTTTTTTTGTTGTTTTTTTGTTTGTTTTTTTTTTTTTGTTTGTTTGTTTTTGTTTTTGTTTTTTTGTTGTTTTTTTTTTTAAGCCAGAAGATAAAGACTTCATTTCAGACTACTTTAAGAAAATTGAACATAGATTTTTTTTTTCCCCTTCTTTTAAGGAGGAAACAATTTACTACTAGTAATTTAGCAGCAGTAATTTACTCAATCTTTCTTAGAAATGATGCCATCTCCATAGTCGTATGAAATATGAGTTGCAACATTTCCAATTTCTGCATTTTTAAATCCTCATGAAAAGTTTTTCTCCCCACAAATGTACTGGAAAGTTTTTAGCTGTAGTCATTGAATTGCTTATCTCCAAAATCACTACTTCTGTAGCCCTCTGTGATTTACAGAAGGATATAGTTTTTATATTTATTTTGCTATCACAGAAACTTCTTGCAGCTATGGTATTATAGTTTATAATAATAATATCTACTTTATTTGTTATGGGAATGCCTGAGCCACTTCCTAATGAATAACATTTGTTTACCATGAACAGAATGTTGAACAGAACTCTTCAAAGACTTTTCTGGTTTCATCCTCTGTGGGCAGATGTTTAAATGCTACTATTTCAACTGATTATTCTGAAGTAAGGAAATTCACCTAATTTTTCTGAAGTATTCCCCTAATAATTGTGTATATATTAAACTGAATCTAGTTAAGAAAAGCACTGCACTGTGATTCTGTCTCATGCATACATTTTACAGGAACACCATTCTTCATATGAGTAAAGACTTTTTCTGTGTGTGTTTGTTGCAGTGGATTTGAATGTAGCTGTGAAATGAATGTTTAATTAATTTATCTTTTTATCTCCCCACGAGTTCATGATCTTCAGTCTTCTGTGTGAAATCAAGTGGTACAAAAGTCAGGTAAGAAATGCATTCTCTCTTGCTGCTTATTCTTTACTAGAATTAGATCTCTAGGAATCAAGTGGTATCTATTTTGCCAAATGAGTGCCAAGTCACACAGCTTCTTGGGCAGTTTGTGTTTATCCAGATTATTGTTTTGAAAAGGGTCACCTATTAGGGGGTATTCTGCCTCTTTTTTTCTGTAGCACTTTGAGGAGTCTAATTCCTGTTTGTAGCTATCAATTACATACTTCAGAAACACTTTGGTTTTTGCTAGCAGGAATTACTTTCAAATGAGTTAATAAATACTACTCACCTGTGAAACATACACAATAATTATACGGGAATGAAAGTTAATAAAAAGGACAAGGACTAAGGCAAAACCAGATTTTTATTTCCTTTTGCCAGAAACAAATTGGAAAGGTCTCTCTCTGCTGGATATTTTGTATTTGCTGCTAACTTACTGTAGTCACTTTACTGTCAACTTGCCTTTATTTTTCATTCCAAATAAATAATTATGGATGTGATGCTTTCCCATGCTGATAATTTTGGTGTTGCTTTGGATCTTTGATGAAAATAATGAGCAAGGGAAAGAAAAATTACTATAAATGTGTTAGCTGCCTTTGGTAAAATAATCTAATAGGGTTCTTCATATAAATTTTAAATTTTAGAAATCTGCAGTTCTTCTTTGTTACGTACTGAACATACTATTTATTAATAAACTATTTTTGGAGTAGATAATTCAGTTGTCCAAACTGAAACTATTCTTTTCCACTTGATCTTGTCACTGGTCACTTTTGTTCTTTATGTTTAAAGCTTTTAAGTTTAAGTTTCTCTGTGGTTCTGAGATCAGTACTACTTGGAAAAAAATGTTTGCAGTTTTGATTGAGAAAAAAGCATGTGGCTGTTTCTGCCAGTTTGCAGAAACTGAAATTTTTGTCCTTTATTTTAATTTAAAACATGTAGTCAGTATTCTGTTAATCAAAAGCAAAACTAGATAGGTTTTTAACCATTAAATTTTAGAGATTATTTGAAGAACAATAAAATCAGACAGTAGTTTGCTATCTTGCATTTAATCAACTCCTAAGCAAGGCTGGGTGCTGATGAGGATGAAAACTGAGAAATACATAGCAAACTGATATGAATAAAAGAAAAGAAGAACTAAAAGCAATACTGGGATAAAAGGAATGGAAAGAAAATGTAAGAAGAGTGAAGTAAATGAAGAATATACCAAGGGAGCAAGTGTAAATAGAACTGTGATTCTTTTCACCTGAAATAGAGAGAAGCAGTGTTTCACTCATCCTGATTTCTGTTTTTCTGACCTCTGAGTTGGTCTTGATCCGCTTCTGGCAATTGCAGTTTAAAGACAGCATTACAGTTTCTTAATCCACATTAAAGACAGGAGCAACACCAAAAGTTCGGGATTTATACTGATTACCCCAGCAAATGAAAAAGGCAGCAGAATGCAGACAGTTTTCTTTCACAATGTGGTGCTCTGCTGTGACAAAAACTGTGATTTGAGGGCAGAGCTTCCTGCTTTCCAGCTCTATTAAACTCTTTTTTTGATGTGAAATGGTGACTTGCATTAATCACTGGTATTGACACCCCTCCCCCAGGTCAAAGGAGTTGCCTCAGAACTGAAGACAACCGTAATGCTCAAATTACAATCCATTGAATTAATGAACCACATGATACTCTTGATTCTTAGAGCTCAGATATAAAATTTAGTTAAGAAACTGTCAGCAGTCTCTTCTGTTTATACATTTGTTGGTTTGTTTCAAGAACTGCCTTTGGAGACAGTTCTGCCATGAAACACATATGCCTGACTTAAATCCAAAAAAGGGGCACACCTGCAGATGAATGCTTACTTTACATAGCTTTGGAAAACAGTGCTGAACGGCCTTTTTTTTCTTTCTTTCTTTTTTTTTTTTTTTTTTTTCTCTTCTTTCCTGGTCAAAAATAAAAATTATTAAAAAGTATTATTAAGCTGATTTGCTGTACCATCTTAAGACACAACAAGGAATTGCTGAATAGTGAAGGGAGCTGGTATAGCTTCCTATATAGCTGGTGTATATATATACATCTCATGGCATAGGAGCTATCCTTTATTGAAAGTACTACAAAAAATGCATGGTGTAACCCTTCACAAGCTCCATTTTTATTCACATGGTGGTTGCTATGGGAAACTCAAAGCTTTAAACATGCTTGTCACATTTGTGACTGGGGTTTGTAAGAAATAATTATGTACATCTCTTTACAGGCTTTAAACTGTTGCATGTTTCTAATGCAAAATAAGTTTTTGAAGCTATATCTCTTCCAGTACTTCTCACAACATAAAAAGAGAGGGATGCTGTTGCTAAGTAGAATTGCTGTATGCCAGCTTTTACTGGTAAAAACATCAGTAATATGTAGTATCTCATGTTTACATATACATGAGGAGCTAATAATTAATAAATTATCTATGTAAACGAATTTTTACCTATTAACAGTGTATTTTTAATATTCTACCTTTGTAGCTGTATAGGTTATATATCTCTCCTGATGGGGGGGCAAAGTGAGGAATGGGGAAAAGCTTTGTTTGATTTATTTTCCCTTTCTTAGTGCTGTCTCTTAGTCTGACAGTTGAGCTGCACTAAAAGTTCCTCTGGAATCTAACTCAGGTTTTCTTGGAACACAAGTTCCACAAAGTTGCCATTGTAAAAGGCAACTGTTTACAAAAGAACTGGAGACAAGAAGAGTAGAAGAAAGGAGGTTTTGCTACAACTTCCAGTTACTCAAGCAGGTAAGCTAGTGCATTCTGTGTTGTAGCCTCTGTTTTACAATCTATCTTTTATTTTAATGGAATTTTAATGCTTTTCCATCATTCACACTACTAAAGCTACTAAATGTACAGTTCTTGAAATGATTCCCTTCTCCCAATAGAAGCCCCAATATTGACTGGTGGAATTCTTGCCGTCAGAGTCAACTGGTGCCTCAGGACCTGTTTTAGACCACATGACCCACAGAACCTGAAAGAATGCTTCATCAAGAGAAATTATCTTACATGCTCAGGCTTCTGAGACTTGAAATCCTTACAGTATTAGATTTCTGTCTTTGTCAGTCTGTGAAAGAATTAAGTGTAGTTGTATCTGCAGAGGAACACAGACTAGGATAAAGGCAGAGAAACGTACAGGAATAGCAGTTAAAAGTCACTACTCATGGATATTTTGTAATTAATTTTCAAAAAAGTGGGAGGAGTTTGCACTATACTTCAGAGCAAGTTTATTTATGACGTTATTGCCTTATGTAGGGTGATATCTAACCTAGTTGAGGATAGAAGGAAATTACCTAAAAGTAAAGCCACTGCATCACAGCTGTTCAGATTTTATTTTAGTTTTCTTTTACTTTTGATATTATAGTGTACTGGTGTATTGTGTGTGATGGGAAGGGTGGGTAAAAGAAGAATTAAAATTTAAATGGCTGATTTCAGATTTGTATCAGGAAAATAATTTGTTTTCCCAGTCAGTGATTTATTCTTAGCTAAATACCTTTCAGAATAATATGGTTCTCGAGCAGCCTTTGCTGATAATTGATTTCAGTAATTTTTGGAAAGCTGTGATAGAGGATTCTGAACCTGAATATCAATGCTGTTGGCTCCTGCATTTGTCATACTGAATTAGAGACTTATATATGTGTGTGGGTGTCTGTATGCATGTTTTCAGCCCAGTGTAAACATTTGTCTGAGAAGGCTTTCACACATTCTAGTAGTGCTACATCATGGCAAAGTAATAGAAACTGCAAATCCCACTTTCCTCCTCATCTGCTAATTTTTATTTCATATATATTTTAGCTCAGTTTAATATAAACTCTAAAATTTTGAATGACCTAGTGTAGGCAATTCTGTAGCTTTTTGTATTTGGAAGGCTTTTGCTCAAATGAATACTTTTTTTTTTTTTTTTTAATATTTGTTATTTTAAACAAGAGCTGGCCTACAGGAGAGATTCAATCTGTATTTTAGTTATTGCATAATTAAGAGTTTGAAAGCAAATTCCAATTTCATCATCATTCCAGGCAGATGCTTTGCCTAGTAATAAAGAGGGTGGAAGCCACTTTCTTCTCTGTTTTTGTGTACAGCAGTTCACATAATGAACATATGGATTAGTGACAGTTACAGGAGACTATCTATCTTGTGTGTGAATGTGTGGATTATTTTAGGTGTGGATTCTGACTTTCTCCGTGTTGTCTGCAGCTAGGTTGTTTTAAGGGTAGGTTCAACAGTGGAAATGTAGGTGCCCTGGAGATTTTATTTCTAAAAGTAGACATACTCCACTGTCACAAATATGGGAAAAAATTCAGCTTTTAGAATTGATAAGCAGAGTGTTTGTAGCCAAGAAGCAGTATATGCTCAGAAGAATGCCGCTGCATTAGGCTGATGCTACTTTTTCTCCAATTATACAGTCCTAAATATATATGCACTGATTCATGAGGAGGTAATTTGAAGAGCTCTGTTACTATAGTATAGTATATATGTGTGTTACGAGTAACAAAAAATTTTAGTGGTTATGAGGAACTAAATAATAGGAATCTTCAGTATAAGTTTCTTTGGAGATTAAAAATTAAAAATATTGTGCTCTTTCACCTCCATACAAGGAGTAGTATTTTCCTGGCCCAAGTTACAAGGTCTTGCTCTTTAATAAAGACTTTTATGTATTAAGAAAGGTAAACAATGTAGTAGAGGTGATTTTTGAACTGTAGACTACCAGAGTAGCAAGCCCTGTGCATCTGCTTGTAAGGTGAAGGATTTGAAGATAAATTCTCAGCTGTTTTATAGAACAGAGATCTCAGTCTTCTCAGCAGTTTCCTGTCGTGATGTTTATTTCCAATGTGGAGGCTTTCTGATTTTGGAAGCTTGCTGGAATTTTCACTAAGGTTTAAATTGTTGTGTGGAAGACTAACATGAAATATTCATATCTTTCATAAGTAAATGCTTGGTGTGATATAATATCTTTTCAGTATGTTTAAGAAAAACAGGTAAATTGCAGTAAAATGTACTTTATATTATTGTGTTACTTCATTGTTGGGAATTTTTTTGTGGGGTAGAATCCTGCTTGCTTTCAAGCAAAATTATTTATTCTTATGGTTAAAGTGTGAGAAACGTAGAATGTAGTGTGGAAATAGTTGGCATAAGTTTCCAGTAATCTTCATCTGTAAAACTAGAATGGTAAAATCTGCCTCAGAATCTGTGTAAGGCTGTCACTTCAGACACAAAAAAGAAAGCTAAAACCTTATGGGTTATTTCAAGCATATTCTAATTAAAAATTCTGTCATTTTTAATGTCAAATAGTGGGAGGAGTGCATAATAAATTGAGATACATGAAGCTAAGAACTTAGTGAAGCTGAAAGATAAATATATTTATAAATGCTTATTTTTTCCTATGTTTAGTCAGACCAAGCGGTATGACCAGTAGTCAGGGAGTAATGAAAATCTCTAGTGAATGCATATACAGATTCTCATCCAGAGCAAGCTCTCACTGGTGAAGCCATTTGTATGCAATTACTCTGTCTATTTTTCTCAAGAAAATAATGCAGCTGGTGTACACTGCTGATAAACTTGGACACGATATGTAACACAGAATTCTACTTTACAAGACTCCTGAACCATTGAAAACTGACAGGCGAGACATCTTTCACAGAATGTAAATACCATTACTGGGGAAAAAAAATTTCTGGTATGTGAGCAGCAGGTCTGTAGCATTTTAGTGTTGTTTGGCTCTGAAAAAAACATGGGGATGTAGCTAGGAATGAATGCTGAAATGGCAGAACCATTGACGATAAGTCACTGAAAGCACTTCAGATAGCAATATTTCTGGAAGTTTGAGCAAATTGTATCAATGTTGTATCAATACACAATCTACAGCTACAGTGTTATTGTGATAGAATTTGCCTGTCATTATTGTACAAGAAGGAGCAGGTGCTAGGCCTGTAAAACAGAACATTAAGAGTACACATTGATAAAACACCTTTTACCAGGGGTGGCTGAGTGCAAGAAGCAAAGGGCTGTAATAAATTTCACAAACAGAAAATAATGTTGGGATAAAAATGGCATTTATGTGGAAATGAGTGATTATACAGAAGAGGGAATACCAGTATAACAGGCTTAAATCATAGCATTTTTCCATACTGTTTGACCATTTTGATTTTACATTTGTGTTCAAAGATTAGTACTTCTATATTCCCTTGCTTCTCTAAATCTGAAACATGAATTGTTGTAACTGTGAAAGGCAACAGAAAGTTACTAAACATATGAGGTTTTAAAACATAGCTTGGCTCTAATTGCTGCATCCTACAGATAAACACAAGCAGAAATCCAAGATTTCTGAACTCTTTTTCCCATCTGAATGTAGAACTTTTTTCCTCTAGTGCAGTTAGTTGACACAGCTTGAGATGAGCTGTGTGTATTATTTTACAATGTAGAATTCTTGTAGGAAGCTCATTGCTTGTAACATATCCACTGTTAGCATCAAGAAGATCTTAGCAGAATTATAGATGGAAGATATAGACATTAAATGGAAAGGGTTTCCTAGGTCATCAGATCCAATTCTGTGCTTTCACAGGCAAGTATGCCTGATCATCATTTACATAATTGCATTGAATATCATCTAAAGAACAGTATTCCATGCCTTTTTTTCTGTCCCTTGTTATGTTTTGCAGAGGACTGGCTGAAACAATTTCACAATTGCTAGAAATATTTTTCAACTGTGTTCAGCCACAGACAGCATGTACTTTTGAAAAGGTTGTTTCTGGCTGAACACCTACTAGCATTCCTTTTGTTTCCTATGTGTTTCATAATCTTGATTTACTTTCAGCTACCTTCAGTAAACTCTGATTTTTCTCTCACCATTATTTTGCTAACTCAAGAGGGACAGCTTATTCTAATTTTCTCCTGTGCAAATCAATGTACACAATATAAATTTTACCTTTTATACTGTGGCACTGTTCTTTTTTACTAAACTGGCATCTTTGGAAGTAGAAGTACCCCATGTCAAGGTAATTGTCCTTAAGCTGGTATGGCCCTAGAAGAAGTGGTATACTGCTAACTTTGTATTTTAAAAAAAAAATGAATAATATTACATTATATATAAAGCTTACATTATAAGTAGTGATGTGTAATGTGTTGCCAGCAAATTGTAGCTAACTCTGGCAAGGCCCATAGAGTCAGGCAAGCTATTGAGATAAGCTCAACCCAGGCTCAGATTATTGCTGCTTCTTGTTCATTTCTAAGTGGAGAAAACCTGTTTTTATTGTTCTCTGAAAGACTGTAAAAGAGCTGCTCTCATTGCCAGCACCATCAAGGGTATGTCATCTTTCAGTCTGTGATTTTTTCAGCCATGAATGAAGCCCTTCGCAAAGTGATTGACGTCTGCAGACTGAGTCATTGAGTCCCTGAGCCTGTAACATCACTAGTAATTTCATTACACAGACTGATAAAAGCTTACTGGGAAAAATACTAAGATAGACAGGAATGGAGCAATGAGATTTTTGTCACATCACATTTTTTTCCTCTCTAATCATCTGGATTTTTTTTTTCCAAGTCTTGTCTTGAAATAGACTTCTTAAAGACTTCTTACAGAAATTGGTTGCTTCATAATTTTATTTAAATGCTGTTTGAATTATGGAATTTTTGGACAATTTTCAAGATAGTGAGCTACTTCGCAGAAGTTTCTTTCAGGAAGTATGTGATAAAATAATTAGTACATTATTACCACTGCCATTTCAACATTGTCTTGGTCTTACAGATTTGAGGAAATAAACTTGAGCTTATTAAGCTTATATTCCCTTTCAAGGATGAGATATGTGAATGGAACAGGTTGGAATAACAGGCCAGGCCACAGTTCTAATACATGTGTGAAATTCTCTCTGTAATCATTCTCTCTGTAATCATGATCTTAAGGGCACGAGATTCTTTCATACTACTTGTGGTCAGAGGATAACAGAATCCTTTGATCCATTTAATAGTTACACTGAACAGAGTTAGGTGATGCGTTCTGGAGATTTTTGTGCCTTTTCCCAATCCCCAGGATCCACCAGCCAGTTTTTTGAAAGGCTGGTTTCATGGCTAAATTTCACCAACTTGCTGCCTACTTTCTGATTCATCTGAACTGATGCTGGGCCATGTTCGTAAGATCAATTGCACTGGCTGCTACTCTCAGCAGTTCCTTTGGCATCTGAGAGTAGATTTATGTGGAATACATACCAAATAGCTTCCATTTTACAGATACTCTATAGCAGAGGTGGAAACCCTGCTTATTTTCACTTTGTCTGGCCTCCCTCCCCCTGAAATAGTTTCTTCTTCTACCTACAGAACACTCCTTAACATTATTGCTGCATTTCCATGTCTTCAGCACAGGTTAGCTTCTCTTTCCATAAGAGTCAGTTAAGAAGTGATGCAAAAAACCTTCCAGTTTTCCCCCCTCTTCCTGCTTTCCTGATGCATACATACCTGGAGCCAGGTGGGGGCAATGACTTACCTAGGAATCCATTATAATATCTTTAAATTCCAGAAGAGAATTATAAAAATTTAGAAATGTTTCAAAACCTCAAAATAGAAGACAGGCAGGAGAATTCCACCCTTACAGGTTGTTCAAAGGCTGTAAGAGGACATTATGTTGGAATCTGGGCATCAATATATACTATTTATTGAAGAAAGGTTTACTTTTTAAACCTTCATGACTACAATGGTATAGAGGAGAAGTGACTGGCATATTTGGAAGAATTTTACCCATGTTCAGATGAAGAATGGATCAAAAATTCAGGTGAATGAAAAACAGAAGGAAAGAAGTTTGAGGAGCCAACTAGCAGAAAGAATCAAAACAATATATTTTTCACTGTGAAAGCATTAGGATGCTTGCCAGAGACTCTGCAAGTTGCACTTAATGAGCCAGGAGCACTCAGAAGATAAGAGCATTGCGAAGATGGGCATTTCAAATTAATGTAGAGTGTGCAGTAAACTGGGAAGATTCCTGCTTTGAGAGAATCTGTATCAGAGAGGCTGTCAGAAAAAGGAGAGGGAGGAAGTGTTCCAGGTGCTCAGGCAGATACTCCCCTGAAGCCCATGGAGGGGACCACAGTGGAGCAAATACCTACACTGTATGCCAGAACAGTTAGATATTACCTGAAGGACCTGTATTACTTGGAGGTAGCCCTTGGAGTATCAGATTCTTCTGAGAGTTCCTGTTAGCCTTTGGAGGAAGCCATTCCTGGTTATTCCTAAAAGACTGCAGCCCATGGGAATGACACATGCTGGAGCAGGGGAAGAGTGTGAGGGGGAAGGAGCAGCAGAGTAGACAGGCTACAGATTAGCCACAACCCCCATTCCCTATCCCTTCTGTGCCTTGGAAGGAGTGGGAGCTGGAGATGATGTTTTACCTTTTGTGTTTGTTTCCCACCATCCTTCTGGGCTGTGAGTGCACACTGCTGACTCATGTTCATTTTTCCATCAACCAACACCCCCAAGTCATTCTCTGCAGGGCTGCTCTCAATCTCTTCTCTGCCCAACCTGTAGCTGTGCCCGAGATTGCTCCGACCCAGGTGTAGGACCTTGCACTTGCCATGGTTAAACTTCATCAGGTTGGCATTAGCCCACCTCACAAGTGTGTCAAAGTCCCTCTGTATGGCATTCCTTTCCCCCAGTGTATCAATTGAACTACCCAGCTTGGTGTCATGGGCATGATTCTATGATTTCTATTTTTAATAGGCATTATGTAGAATTGATTTACCCTTGAGTTTGTTTTGCCTGTGGTAACTGGTAAATGATCTCTCTGAGATCATTTGTGTTGACCTGTGAACTTTTTCATCTTCCCCTCCC